>JAUCMS010000160.1:0-15175 GCA_032357445.1 Enteromius radiatus | reverse complement strand
CTAAGCTACATACCTTCTATGTACATATCAGACAACAATTTAAAATATTCTCTCAATGCATTCTATGACACCTTTAAACATCACATCAAAGCTTTGTCTGTCTATTTAATAGTTTATGCTCAAAAAGTATGCTTTAATCATTAGCATTTTACTTCTTTGACATCAGACATTGGAGCAAACTATTATCATTATATTTACTGTAAGTATATTATTTGTGCTTAATAAAGTGCTTAGACGATGCAGGTGCCTCTTGATAGCCATGTCCATTGTCCAGATGGCGTCTAGACTGAAATCTTGGGATTGGGAGCAAGCCGAGGTTTTTCCCTTCTCTTCTCGATAGTTTGGTAAGCAGAGGGAGCCTCTCTCTCCTCCAGCTTGATTACTGAAGTGAAGCGCTGTCAGGACAGCCTGAGATTGGATGGCCGTCGTCCCACTCTATTGGCTCTCTGAGGGAGCAGCTTCTCTCTGTGATTGCCAGGGCAGATGATTGTCATTTGTGGTGTGTGAGCTGAAATGAACTGCAGGCCAGAGCGGCCTGACCCATCACTGCCCATGGGGCTCTAAAATGGGCTGTTGGTCACAGCTGATGGCCTTTCAGGTCTTCTAAATCAGACGGGCCGTAATCAGTGCTGAAAGAGGGAGGCCATATGTACAGCAGGTTTACTGCACAGTAGAAGACAGCAGCTCAGATTAACTTTATTGGACGCGCTGTAGGATCGCATGGCTACCTCTACAATCGTGCTGCGTCTTTGTGCCTGTCATTTAATTAAAACCCAACAGATTATCTGTCTTGATTCATTATTTTGGCTGCCTTCTCCCTGCCCCCTTCAATTATTGAGCTAATCACATTAGCCACTAATTAAGGTAGAATTATACCCACGTAAAAAACTGTATGCACCTTACTGGAGTCCTGCTCCTACCTTTGTCCTGAAAACTAGGGTTACACAATCAGTTAGCAAAGATTAAATGAATAATTGAAAAATAATTTAAAATGAAAATAAGTTAAATATTCAATTATTATTGTGTTAAAACATTTGAATAACATATATTTGAATAACATCAAAAACCTTAATGGCAAATAAGAATACTAGGAAAAGGATTATTTTATTATCATTTGCGTGTTAGGATAATATAGTAATATATTTAATTGGTCAATTTCTTCAACTTCATTTTTGCAGCATTCTGTTATAATAAATAAATAAGCATTTTATTAATTTAGTGGTCAACCTTGCCATTAAATAAATAAAAACATTCATTGAACTGGACCAAAGTTTATTTTTCTATTTTACTCTTCACTCTGCTAATGCCAATAATAATAATAATTATATTATTATGCATGTTTGGTCAATTTCTTTACATTCTTCTTATTATTTTTTTTTGTAATTCAGTGTTTTTATTTGTTTTCAAAGTAGCATATAAGTTACATCAAACAAGAAAAAGTATCAAACCATTTTTTTTTTGCCTTTTTACCCCCTACAGCCTCCCACCAACCCTCTCCCCACCCATCGCACTTCAGGAATTTGTAGAAAAAAAGAAAAAAAAATGGGGAAAATAAGGATGGTTTACATGTTCAAAATCTTTCTGACTGAACAGATACAGTTCTTCCACATAGATAAAATAGTGTGTTTAGTATGATTGATCCGTGTTGAGGACAGTTCCAAATATAGTATCTCAAGTAAAGAATGTAACCAATGCTTAATAGAAAGGTCATGTGGAGGTTTCCATCGTTGAACTAAAAGTTTTTTTGCCGCAGTCGAAGCAGCTAACCAAAATTTCCAGTCCTTCTCCTTTAGAGGAAAATGAGAATTGTCATTCAACAATAACAGAACAGGATCTTTGGGAAAAGTATTTCTTCTTTTTCTACAACTACATAAATTATTTTTCTTCTTGTTTTTTCTTATATATATATATATATAATATTCAGCAAGGATGCATTCAGTTCAAAACACTACTTTAAATAAATCCTCTTCTTTTGAACTCTCTATTAATCAAAGAATCCACAAAAATATTTAAGCAACACAAAAAACAAGCTGTTTTCAAAGTTGATAATAATAATAAATGTTTCTTTAGCAACAAATCATCATATTAGAAGGATGTCTGAAGAATCATGTGACACTGAAGACTGACGTAATGAAGCTTAATCACTACATTTTTAGATATATTAAAATATAAAAATGTTCTTTTGAAATTGCAACTATATGTTTTTATTGTAATTTTCAATAAAATAGATGATAAGCTGTGGTGAGCATAACTGATTCTTAAAAAAAGCATTTAAAATCCTTCAGGCCCCAAACTTTTCAGTGGTAGTAGATGTTGCATTCCCAGTTTAAATGAAGTTACAGTAATGGGTGAACAAGCACACAGTGTGCCAGAAAAGGTATTGACTGTATCAATTGTGCACCAAACCCTAACTAATTTTAGTAGCCTGTGTGAAGATGAAGTCAGACATCTGTCTTTATGTTTGTATTTTAGGCTCTCTCCATGGAATCTGGTATCGACCCTGGACAGGATTACTATAACCAAGACTACTATAGCTACGATCAAGGGTGAGTTTCATAGTATACACAAGGCTTACACACTCACTGTCTGTATTTCAGATATTTTTACATCCTGGTGAAGTATGTAAGTCTCTCTGTCTTTATCCCATGTCCTTCGGATATCAACAGCCTTATCCTTGATCTATTTCAGTTATTCTCTTCTTTCTCCATTCCAATTTTTGCAATTGTTTTGATGATGCCAAGACACCTGAGCCCCCTATTAAAAAAAATTAAACCAGAGAAACAGTGGTTCTGTAATTAAAGGCTTGTGATTTCAGGCTAAAAGATGCCTGTAGTGAATACAGTACACTAATTGAGCATTTTGTGTGTGAGAGCAGAAGGAGACAGCAGAAGCGAGAGAAAGAGGTGTAAACACTCTCAAATTGACACGTAATGTACCATCGGAACAGCTTTACTATTGGAACAGATGCTCTTGCAAATGTTGAACTGCATGGTTTAACGTCAGCCCATCTGAAGAGATGCTGGAAGCTTTGATGAGATTAATGTGGCCTCACCTCCACACAGCCATCTTTAGCTAAGCTCAGTGGATTCATTAAGACGTGAGCCGCATGTTTGCTAGTAGGACTTTCAGAGATCAGACTCAAGTGTAATGGCATCCTCTATTACATTCGGTAGAGTTCGATTTTTGTAGCAGCATATGGTTTTAAAGGTCTCTCTAGTGCTCTGAGCGTTAGCTGTGAGTACCACAGAACAGATGATGTGCTTTAACATCAAGATGAAGACATCAAAACCGCTGATGATAGACTTCTTAAGGTCTTATTTAACATTTTAAAATGGATAGTTCCAGTCCTTTATGCATATCAGTCAATCCAGAATTCCAGTCATGCTAAAGTACACAATATAAAAAACATACGATGCAAAAGCCTTGTTCATCTAGCTATAAATCTTAGCACTAGGTAAGTTTACATCTCAGGGAATGTATCTTCTAGAAGGATGACATTTAAAGGAAATAGTGTCAATAATATTTCTAATATCAATTTTATGCAGAAAAGAGAATTGTTTTATTGAGAATTCCCTCGAACTTTCATCCGATTACTTTGAATGTCAAGGTTTTTTTGTCCATAGTCAAGGCCTTTGAGAAAGAAAGATGGCTTTGATTTTGCAGACATCAAGGGAGAGAGTGGGGAAGATAAATGTTGCATTTCTGTCAGGCTGAACTGCACCTGTTATCAGAGAGACCCGGCCTGCTGAAGATCCAGGGCTATTTAGAGAGCTTAGGAATCTTTAATGGGGGTTTAGACTTTAATCCCTGGATCACAGGGGCTGTTTGTCCTGCGTGGGTGGAGCTACACATGGGCTGATGTTGATTGCAAGTGTAATGAGGCATCTGTTTTGCCTTTCCCATCTTCAATAAGTGCACCTATTTTCAAACCTGTTGAAAGTCTCACTCCCGCAATACTCAGAATTGAGCACAAAGAATGGGAATAAAAAAATAAAATAATTAAAATAAACTTACATTGTTTGATTTAAAATAAAATTGAAAAGCAACATTTGTCAAGACAAACTAAAATAGTTGAAAAAGACCTGGTGGTTGAAGGGATGGCCTTAATCCATCAATTGAAAATAAGCTAATTCAACTGTAGTACTTCTGCACCCAATAACTTTAAGGTATGTTCATATATTATTTTCCAGGTATGACCCCTATCCACCCTACGGCAGTCGCAGGAGGCTGATTACACCCATGTATGATGAGTATGGAGAGGCCATCATGGAAGATGAAGGATATTACTATGGTGGACCAGAGGTAATCTTACACATCCATTCATAGGCAACTTGAAGAAGATGTTGCAGAAAGGATGGTTTCTCTTGTTTATAACCAAAAGGATATCGCTTTAATCTCAAGAATCATTTAATCTAGAATTTGGCCATTTAATATTAGTAGCCTTGATAAATAAGATTGTTTTAAAGGAAATTATATGACAACAGGGTCGGGCAAGAGGGCGAGGTGGGCGAGGGAGAGGTCGTGGGCGAGGAAAGCGAGTGGAATTCCAGGATATCCCACCAGAGGATGAGATTGAAGAGGCAGAGCCAGAGATTCCTGCTGAGGAGCCATCAGAGGCTGAAGGTGAAGATTCCAAAGGTTCAAAGAAGATGAAATCCGTCATGAAGCTCAGCCAGTTGCTTGCTGCTGGGAAGAAAACTGATCCTACATCCCCATGGAAGAAGGCCAAGATATTCCCGATGATGTTTGGGAAAGGGAAAAAAGACAAAGATTATGCCAAGCTGACATCTGCACGGCGTATCGATAGTCAAGAGAGCTTGACAGGTGGGACGGGCCCAGTCGCTTCCACTGATGGCATGTCCTCTGCCAGGAGTCGACTTGGGAAAGTCCTGAAACGCATTAATCTAGCAAACAAGCTGCAAATTAGAAGAAAATCGCAGAGCAGCATCAGTCGTGGTTCGGCAAGTGAGAAAGATGAGTCTGCAGATTCAGAGAGAGAAGAGAAGAAATCAAAAGTGTCCATCAGTGTCAGTGAGCCGGAAGCCAGCGGGAGTGGATCAGAGGCAGAGAGCCGAAAGAAAGGCTCAGATGAGGATGAATCGTCTGAAAGGAGCAGTGTAGCAGGCTCCGCTGATGATAAGGATTATTTGAAAGTGGATTTGGACAGAGATGATGCCAATGAGAGCACAGTTGATTCCGAATCAGAGCCGGAAGAACCGGATGAATCTGATGCTGAGAGTAAATCCAAATCTGGGACTGAGAAGTCAGGAACCGAAAAGGATTCCGAGGCAGATTCAGCATCCGAGAAAGAATCTGAAACCGAGAAAGAGTCCGGTTCAGAGGAGGAATCTGGATCGGCAGAAGAATCAGGGTCTGTAAAGACCTCAGGAACAGAAAAAGAGTCTGGATCTGGGACCGAAAAATCAGGAACCGAGGAAGAGTCCAGTGCTGAGAAGAGCTCTGCTACAGAAAAGGAGTCAGAGGAAGAATCTGAAGATGAAGAGTCTAAAGGAACGGAAGAGTCAGGATCAGGATCAGGATCAGGATCAGGTTCAGGTTCAGGTTCAGGATCAGGATCAGGATCAGGATCAGGATCAGGATCAGAATCAGCATCAGCATCAGGATCAGGATCAGAGCCGTCTTCTGCTCGCTCTTCAATGAAATCATCCCGTACTGAGGGTTCCTCTGAGGGTTTGAGTGCAGGAACCCGAAGCAGTAGAAGTGGGAGTGTTTCCGGAAGTGCAAGTGGTACTCCGAGTGGCAGTGGATCGGGTAGCAGCTATAAGGGCTCTTCAGCCCGGTCTTCAATGAGGTCATCACAAGCTTCAGTGTCTGGTGAGGAGAGCAGTGGTGAGACAGAGTCTGAAGAGGCATCTGGGACTGAAATGAGCGGATCTGCTGTATCAGATGATGCTGGATCAGATGCTGTTTCCATGTCTGGCAGTGAGAGAAGCTCCACAAGCTCCAGATCAGCTGGAGGAAGTCGTCGCTCTCGCAAAAGCATCATTACACGATCCTCCCAGGACACCATTGATGAGGAAAGTGAGGAGGACGAAGAGGCTTCTGAAGAAGAAGACGAGGAGGAGGAGGATGAAACAGCAGAGAGCAGAGAGTCGGCCAGTGAGATGAGTGATGGATCAATGTCACGGAGGTCAAGTGTGATCTCAGGAGCAGAAAGTGCAGGAACACCTTACGCCACAGAGAGCAGCGTTCATAGTTCAGACGAGACATTTGGAGGCCTATCGCCAATCACAGAGGTGGATGAGGATGCTATAACCTCCGGCAGTGGCTCAGGATCTGAGCAGCAGTCAGGAACCGGAGGTACCACAGAAGAAGATTCTGAGTCTGGAGATTCTACAGCTTTCTAAACAGGGACCAAGTAAGACCTAACTATCTTCTGCCATGGAGTGAAGTGATTCCCACTTGATTCCCATCTTTTCTCTTATACTGGTGTGTGAACTGCGTGGGAGTGCTGAAAATGGCATGCTGTGAACTTTTTCTCTTTTTTTTTTTTTTGAAATTCTCGTGTGCTTCTCAAATTCCTTCTCTTTAGTGGACCTACATTACCAACTCTGAACTGTGTCTTCAAACTGCTTATTTATGCTCATAATCTTCTAATGCTTACATTTCCGTATCCCTATGCGTGCTTTAATATGATATCGATACCGCATCTTCTCTACTAGGGGTGTGCGCAAGATTCAATTTGTGATTGCAGCATTACACGACTGGGGCCATATTCACCCAAAAATCATAATAAATGTTACAAACTCATATCTAAGAACTCTCAGTGATAAGGTAAAATTGTTTGTGAATATGGCCTCTGGTCTCTGTTATTCCCTATTAGTGGAGAGTATTTTTTTGATAGCTGATTTATGTTAATAATTCTTCTCTCTGATCTCCAGGCTGGCAAAAAGAAGCGAATCAAACTGGTGTCAGACAGAGAGCACGATACGACTTCAACAGGAGAAGACAATGGACCGGACGTCCAGCGCATTCGCATACCCAACATCAGCAGCCACAGTAACATCAACGGATCCATATACCTTGCCCAAAACGGTACCATCATCCGAACACGAAGGCCCCCTTACCCCAACAACTCACCAACACGATTAGGTAAACAGTTTAAAAAACTGGACAAGCTAGGTGTCACACATGAAGAGCATTTACCTTTAAATGGAACAGAAGACAATGGGCCTACCATCAGCACCACCGCCGCCCATTCCTATGTTACTGATCACAACCTTAACTCCAAAGAGTGCAGTGTAATGGGCTCTAACAACATAGGGCCCAAATCCAACATCGATAAAGCCCGTTTGGAGCAGGATAAGGGTTGCTGCGAGCAGGAGTCCTCACTGGACAATGGGGAGATGAAAGAGTCGGTGGAGTCTCCATGTGAGCAAACGCTGTCCGATGAAGAGGAGCTCTGGATGGGTCCCTGGAACAACTTACACATACCAATGACAAAACTCTGATTTCTAGTTTTGCTAATGCTGATGGTACTGTTTCTATTTAGTTTCCTTTCTAGTCTTTTCTATGTTTTATTTGGGTTCTCTAAAGAGTTTATCTTGATTCTGTTGTACACACATCAGACACCGACTAAGAAATGTGATTCTCTTATAAAGAATTCATGCCGACGACTATATTTCACTTCTTATTGTAGTGTCAGATAAATCGTTGTGGAAGACAGGGCTATTCTGTACGAATTTCTTTGCCTCACGTCTCAACCGTTTCTAAGATGTATAAACTATATCATTAAAAATATTAGTTGTTATCAGATATGATTTCACAAACAGACAATATAAACAATGTAGCCGAATCAAACCGTTTAGAAGGTGTGTCCATTACAGCTTTGACTGAAGAGTATTTCTTAATAAACAAGTCAACCAATGGTTGTACAAAAACTCCTTAAAAATCAGTATAACCAGTGATGGCTGCTACACTCAGATTATTCCTCACGTTTTTTAATGGGTGTATTTTTTACAATGAGAATATATATGGTTGTAATGGCCCTAATATTTTGAAAAGATTATTTACATAGATATATAAATGTACACAAAGTATGATATATACAGTCTATGTATTTTGATAACTTTAACGATTATTTTCATCAAAAATTGCATTTATCTTGGTTTTCCTGCATATTTCAGTTTTGTTTTTTGCTTTTTTTACACTGGTAAGCTTTGATTTATTATTATCATCATGATGAATAAAAAATGTGAACGTAATCCAAACATGCTTGTCAATAAATTGACATTTAGCACACATTTATTTTATGTTTATACATACTCTATACGTACTGTATAATGTACAATACGTATATGTACAATGTTCACACTCTAGTAAATGTCTCCATAAAATGTGTTTTATGTTTCTATTTACTGAAATGCTGTATTTTACAGCTCAGATATAGAAGGTATAACAGAGGCTTTCTCAGATGATAAATAAGTACACAGAGGCTTTCTCAGATGAATCACTGAGCAGAAGCTGAATATGAGCATTTTTACCAACAATCTTTCATCTGCCCATCAAAGGCTGACCGCTCTGTCAGATATGAATAATTGTCCATCCAGATTATTACATCTGCCTGGGGAAAAAGAGGAACCTGTCTTTGAAGATTGAGAGTTTTAAAAATGTTTATTGATGCCTATGACAGGATGACATCTTTACTACAGAAATAATACCAGTTGACTATACTCACAGCTTTACAGCAGTCACTTCAGGTCTTCTAATTTGCCTGGACAACTAATGTTTCTGTGTTGTTTTCCTTTTTAAACGCTGTTATTTTCTGACTGCAGAGTACCGGAAACATCTGTTGGTGATTACTAAGGTCAAACTGTTACATTCGACTTCTTGTTTACCTGCAATCAAGTAAAGAAAACATCCATTTTTAAGTGATTACAGCCTGTTTGCTTTGTTAAAGTTTTTCTAATTTGCCTGCCTTGCTGCGGTGTTTTCCACTATTTTTCACACTTGATTTTTTATTATTTGCATAATGTTTTTTCATATGTTTTATGTCTTTTTTATACCATTCTTGTGCGAATACAGATAGCTGTGAAGTGATTGACCGTTAACTGCATAGTTGCACGTTCACCAGCAGAGGGAGACACACTATTTACCCATCAGACATCTGTTGGTCATGACTTACTAGTCTTACCAATGCAAATCACACAGAAGACCTTGTTTCTGATGTATTTCAAATGGAAGAAAAAGAAACCACCTGATGTTTTAAGTCTGATTTGCTTTCTGAATTGAAATCATGAATACCTTGAGAGGAACTTGGTTCTCAATTATGAGGTTCTTAAGACTGAACTGAGATATTGTTTTATTATTATTTACAATGTTTTAACATTTTTATTCTATCCAAGTTCATTGAGCAGAGACAATTTCATATGTAAATTTCCTGAAGAATTTATATATATATATAAGTGTGACTGTGGTGAGTTGCCTGTGCTTCAAATGTACTTTTTATTAAATATAGTGCACTATACACTTTTATTAAAGAAATAATCTTTTTTTTTTTTTTATGTCAATCTGTATGCATATGCAAACATGACCTCATCACTTGTTTGGTTATAATTTTTTAAGTTAAAAAAAATCTAATCTCTTCATTACACTGCAAATGCAATGTCATAACTGCTGCAACATATCATATGGTATATGTTGAGATATGTGTCACTACTGATTTATGCATCATGTTCACCTTTAAACTGGGATTTTTAATTCTGTCTTGAATATTTTGATCATGCAATATCTATTATCTGGTTATAGTCAGGCATAGTGGAATATGTCGGCCCACCTGTCCTCATAATTCCCTCCTGCACATGTGCTGCAGTGAGCTGTGTTTGAGTCAAATGGGCTCTGACTGTGAGCTGCCGCCTCTCCTCTCCTCTCCTCTGGCTCCGGCTCAGCTGTTGATGCTCTCGTGTGTGTGTGTGTGTGTGTGTGTGTGTGTGTGTGTGGGCAGATGCAGGTTGTAAGCATGCATGAGGAGTGAGAGTGTGTGCACATGCGTGACTGGATTGTGTTTGTCACGCAGGAAGGCTCAACATCACATCGCACGGGGGCTGAAGATCACCGCCTGGTGTTGGCTTAGATTGATATGTTCGGAACTGCATACTAACATGCTGCTCTTACTATCTCTGTAGAATGCAGTAGTATGCAAAATGTACTACATTTGACAAAATGTGCAACATACGGATATCCTGCTTTTTACTATTTATGCAGTATGGAATTGGTATGCTGAGGATGGTGTTCAGATTTTCTGTGTATGGGATCTCTGTATGATGTAGACTACTACATTGCATTGAACACTGAGATCCCACAATCTATTGCACTCAACTTGATGTCCATTTCTATAGTGCAATGAATTCATTGTAAGTAATTTATATCCAATACTTTGATATAATTCATAATGCATCACAAAATGCAATACACCTTACTTTATGCATGAACTAGAATTTATTACAGCCATTTTTTTAACCTCAAATTGGCCATCCTAAAGTCGAAAGCATACTATCTTTATTCAGCTTGCGTGTTTTAATTTTCATTATCAGAACAGTCCACTCATGTTGCAGACAGAAGTGCATATGTGAGTGATCTGTCCACTAGGTAGTGTACGTGCACTGAATACATCCATCCGCACTCACAATCAATAGTGTATACTTTGGCCTTGTCCAAATGGAACACTAAAATCCCTTCCGGCCTTCTTTCCTCCATTCATCCTCTACATTTTTGTGGCATAATGCCGCATTGACCATTAGAAGTCTGCAGACTAGGCAGAAGTGTGACACAACCTTGTCATTTTTAGCACAAAAAAAAAAAAAAGACAAACGGGACATTCTTGTGGAATTAATGGACAAGTGCACATGAAGTGTGCCATTTGGGACAAGGCTTTTGAGGAATCTGCATGCTCAACATGGAAAATGAAGTATACACGGGCCTTTAACAAGCAGGACCTTCAAATTATACTCTACTGGCTGTGACTGCAGTTGGATGTGCTTCTAGTGAACCTTCTGTTCAATTCAGTCACTGATAACAGAAATAATGTCATGCAGCCTGAGAGTATAATGTGGACAAGAGTAGCTTCATAACGTCATCTTAAATATGCATAGTTTTTATTGACCACATCTGACAGACATGTACACCGACCAATCACGTTTTGTTTAACATTAGGCATGCAACAGATAAATAATTCATTTATGAACATTGTGCAAGTTTACTGTCCATGCCGTAAACGTCACATACTTTTGGAAATCCAAACAAAAGTGCGTTTCATACACCCTTACACCCCTTCGAAGCTCACTCCTGAGAGGCATTTCTTCAAAGGAATTAGGACATAGAGATGAGGCCTTCAAAATGGAAAGCAGCCTTCAAATGCACATCAAGTAAGACAGCCTTTCTCAAATATAATTTAAAGAAAAATATACCACATAGGCTAAATGTATGCCATGCACACTATGCCAAAGTAGCAAGATTTTATTTTATTCTAAGAAAGGTTATTTTTTAATTACGATTTTAACAGAGAAATAGTAAGTTATGATATACACCTATACCTATGCTAATACATTCCCAGCACAGTCTCTCTTTCTCACACACACACCCACACACATACACTGTGATCTCTAGATCAAAACATTCCAATAAAACATATTTTCTGTGTGACTAACACACACTGTGCCGCGCTGCAGAGCTCACAGGCACATGTGATAATAGGGCTTCCAGGAAGCTCGTGCATTCGCAGCCAGCGCTATGTGTGAGGTTTGCGCTCAGGTGCTGTAGTACAAGGCTGAGGCTGTTATCTCTCCCCTCTCAGATGAGCCTCTATTGAATGTTTCAGAGCTGCTATTACAGCTCTGACTTATGATTCTAATTACCCAGATTATATAATTAGCTAGTCAACGTCTGCATCCTGCAGGGGTGAAGTGCGCACGCAGGTGTTTATGAAAGAGCGCGGGGTTGCCTGTGCTTCAGGAGAAATGATCGTCTTTTGGTTAAGGCCCGTGACAGACAGGCTGAACTGCTGCTTGTGAGGTGGTTGAGGGGTAATTGTGTGGTCTCGATGCTGCAAACTAATTTTCATAAGAGAAAAACCACACTGCTGAAAAGAAGCGTCAGACAGAAACTCTGTAGCCCCGGGCTGTAGCTGTCAGCATGATTCTCCTATGTCCTGTTTTGTTCATCTGTCAAGCCGTTTTTCTCTACGGTGAGGTTACAGGCTTTCTCACTGTAAATATGCAGTAGATGTAGGTATATTTGTAAATTTAGTCCTTTTCAAGATCATTTGTACAATTATGAACACGTAATAAGATCTAGAGATATATACAATGTTCCCTCATGTAGGCCCTAAAATAAATAAATAAAATAATAACACATAGGCCTAAAACGTGATGTTAAAGAATCAATGGTTTAATTCCTTAGAATGATGTGAATACCTTTGGCCACTACTACACTTCTGGCATGCAAATATGTGACCCTGACCACAAAATCAGACAATAGCCAACAGTTATTCAAATAGTTGTATCTCAGTCCTTTTCTAACAAACCATACATCAGTGGAACGCTTATCTATTCAGCTTTCAGATATCAATATAAAAGGGTCCTTATTATTGGTTTTGTGGTCCACAGTGTCACATATGACAGGAACAAAACATTGTAACTGAAAATGATTATTTTCAAACAGGTTTTCCCCGAACTCTGTCCCTGTCTGTCATTGGTCGCTCAAACAGGTAATCCCGCCCCCAGCTTCTTGACATTGGTTGCGACAACTGTTAAGTAAAGAGTGCGGTATTTTCATTGGCCATGGCCAAGGAAGCTGTTATATTGTGTATTAGTTCACCGGATTTACACTGTTTTCATTAGCTTCACGTTTTGTGTTATATTTACTGTATAAACTCTCGACGAGCGTCGGTGTTTGGAAATAATTCTTCAGCAGAGCGAAAATGAACACAATAACCGCTCATATCTGAAACGTAAGTGAGATTTTGTTTAACATATGTTGTTATATTACCACATTAACGTTATTCCAATTAACACAGTATGAGCATAGTACCTTTACCTTAGTAGGCTACAATAGTATTTTAGACGTTTTTTACAATACAATGATAATAATATTGTGCGTGTCCAGCCTTGCCATTACCGCTATCCATTGTCAACATGACATTGTGTTCTGTGGTGTATTTTTGTGTCAGTGTTGCTGTTAACGTTACTGGAAAAAAGATGATTGAAACACATTTCCCCAGTAACAATATTTTCCGTTTTCTTCAGTCAAGTGTATTCAGGGTATAAAGGTTCTAAATTAGATGTTTAAAGTATTTCTATTTGAAGTGTATGCTGTGACATTGCTGTCACTGCTGGACATGTAATATTAACTACCATATCGTTGGAACTTTGCTAATTCTAATTTGCTGTATTGATTATCTTAATGCTGCATGCAGTTTTTCTCGCCCGGTGTCATTTGCAGAATGAGATTGTGCTGTCAAACATGTGGCTGGTTTGTTTGTGTAGGAAGGGCATTATCTGAAAATGAGTTTAATGAGGGAACAACAGCGTAATGCCACTCATTTAACGAGTTTATGTAGGAAAGGGATCTTGGCTGATCTACTGCCCCCTGTTGACCAGTCACTGCCCCAACCGACCATAAACACTGTACCAGCTCAAAACGTTTTTCTTTTGTGTCTAATCTTAGAGCCATCAATCATTGCAGAGATGGTTTTCAGCAGGAGAAAGCATGTATAACTTAAAGGCTCGATGTCTGGCCGTTCAGTACCAGTTTAAGACAGTAATTTCTGAAGACTTCATGTGTTTGTTTTGACATTTGTGTACCTCTAATGTCCTCTGGGTTTATTTTTGGGCACCATTTGATGTTTTTATTTTTCAAGGCAATTTTAAAAAACCATTTTTGGCAGCCCTAAGTATATATTGTTGGTTTTGGGCACTTATAATTTCTGTCTTGTACATGGTTATTTTTGAGATGTACTAGTGCCCAAATTACATTTAAACTGACAGACAATCTCACTCGCAGACATACGCAGAAAGACTCGCAATAATGTGCGGGAGCTATTCATGGTTGCATCCCACCCGAAATGTTTTATTATTTCTGAAATGCTGGGTGTGTTGAAAAATAGATAGTTCACAGTCTAGCACTTTTAATGAGTAGGTGCTGCGCTCTCGGGTTTCTGCCGTGTGTATTTGTGTACGAACGGCTCTCAGCTATACCGCAAAACTATGAGACGACACTGCCTGTCCTGCTTTGATGCTTTCATGCTGCATTTCTCTGCTCTTCCAGGCTGCTGTGACCTGGATTGAAATAATGCAGACACTTGTTCAGTGTTTTCCTCCAATTGACACGCTCGGTCATTGCTATTATGCAGTGCATTTTGAGCTTTAACTTTTACAAAATGCATGCTCTTTGATGTTTGTTTGTTTTTTTTTAAATATGTGTTGCTGTAAAAGAAACATTTTTTTCACTGTATTATACTTTGATCATGTACATGTTAGCAGCAGGATAATTTAAAAAAAAAATGCTAAAAGTTAGTCATTGCTCAGTGAGATTCACAGTTAACTTGCATGAGTGTGAACTTAATGTTTATTTAGATTTACTTTTAATCTTTTCAAGTAATTTACCATATGTAAATTACTTCTATTAATAAATTATGTATTTATTATGTCAGGGGTTTCTACAAGTCTGAGTGGATGCCGGACGCTATTAAGGCCTTAAATCAGAGCATACAGTCCAAGTCATAAATTTGATTTTGATCACTTTCTCAGAAAACAAGTAAATGCATCTTGATTTAAAGTATTTACACTGGGGGACAAGTGTTGCAATTGCAAATCGTCTGCTCCCTAGAAAATTACATAAACATTTTGATTGTCTGTTTAATAAATTCCTTAAATTACTTAATAGGCTGGAAAAAAAAAATTAAATTTGCCTTTGTAATGCCTTTATAAACTGGATGGAATGTTTTATTGACATGCTACAAAACATTACAGTATTTATCAAATGCGTTGCCAGAGCTTAAAGGTGCCATAGAATGCACTGAGAGAATATTTTAAATTGCTGTCTGGTATGTAGCTTAGGTAAGGGGAAAAAAGCCCAGAAACGTTTTACAGGTCCATTTACAACCCTAGAATTTGACCCTAGAATGAAACGGTCTGTTTTTGCCTTATTTGGAAGGTTC
>JAUCMS010000159.1:0-15185 GCA_032357445.1 Enteromius radiatus | reverse complement strand
CTGGTGTATCTGAGTATAAACATTCATAAATTACCCACTTCAGATTTTACCTCTATTAAAATGATCAAAGGAAACAGCTAAACTCAGGTCTGTACTGTGGTTTCAAATGTGTTTCACCGGTTAATTGACCAATTTTTATCTTATTTCTCACAATTTATCGATCAGATACAAAGGAAATGAGAAAAGAGAACACCAAAGATGGTGTCCAGACTTCCAAAGAAGATAAAGTGTGACCAATACTAATAGATTATTGGATTATTGACTAATAGATTAATTGCCACATATGTCTGCAGAGCGAAGCGAAAAACGGGTCAGGGATGGTCTGTGAAATTAAAGTGTCCTTCTCTGGTTGAATGAAGATGTGAGAATGTTTGGGTTCAATATGAGATCGGACAACGAAGTGTAACCCAGGTTGATCCTGCTGACAGGTTAATTATATGAACTGGCTGCAGTGGAGTGTAGCCTATCAGATAGAGGCAGAAATGAAAGCCGGCTCATGGGCGGCTACTGCAGTGAGTTCAGCTGTGAACTGATGGCTGCAGTAAAGGCTGCTGGCACCAGGCTTCACCCTGATTTTCTGCTAGAAACAGATAGAAATGGTGAAGGTAAAGGGAGCCGCGGGGAGTGTGCATGTGGGTTTCCAAGAGAAAATGAGACGGCGCCGGTCTCATTTGGTGATTATCACCTCTCGTCCCCACTCAGATGAAGGGGGAACACAAAATTGCACAGTGTAGAAAAAACATGTCCTCCTTCATTAACTAATGCTAGAACAAATCAAGCCCAGTGTTTCAAGGGCGACTCTTCAAATACACAAAATAAAGACACAAGCAGAGTTAATAGCAGATGTTAACACACCGTTCACTTGGATATCACGGTCTCAACATGCACGCAAACAGAAATAACAAAAAACAATATGTCAGAGAGTTTAGTGTAATATTGAAGAAAAGAAGATTGAACAGAAGCGACAGATCATGTGACTAATAGGCTTCAAAACCTTTAAGCTGCTCTCCTAGCGTGAATATGAAAAATATGAAAAGGGAAGCAATTACCGAAGGCAGCAGATTGAAGGGGGACGGATATGTAATTGAGGAACAGATCTCATTTTTTCCCCAAATAATTTGTTTGCTCGCAAACAGCGTTTCGGTGCAGCTATTTCATCTCAGCTGTGAGCGAACATACAGACCTCTGAGCTCAGGTGGAATGGGAACGCTCCACGCAGAACAAGATTAAGGGAACAGAAAGGGATGTTTGTGTTGCACCCCATGCTAACTCATAGCTGGCATTATGCTGAACGAAAGCAAACAGCTACTTCAGGTGCTAGGTTTGAAAAAGTGGAAGCTAATTAACTCGATTTGTCTCCTCAGGACTGGCGGGTGATGCAGACACAATCTCTCCGGCGTATTTGCCTGTGTCACTCATGCGTTCCACCCCTCAACGTCTGTTTTTGTTGAGTGTGAAGTTAGCTTTTGCGAAAATCACAACATGCCTCAGAGCAGAACATTTTTGATAAATATGTCTAGTAGGAGTGCTGCACTCTGGTGGAAACCATTTTGAAAAACAGGTCCATCAGTCGAAAGCTACATTTTGTGTGTCAGGGCCACACTTTCAGATGTCCTTCCAGGATGTGGTCTGTCTTTCTCTTGCGCTCTTTCACTAAATTGTCTCTGTTTCTCTGCTCTTTCAATATATCGGTTACTATCCCACTTTTTTTTCTAGTGGCAAACTGACTTTTTTTGGAAAATAGATGTTGTCTATGTTTTACATTGGTTTAATACTACTCATGTATAGTGTGAAACACGTACATATAAAATATGCTAAGTGTATATGATAATATAACTATTTTGGTCAAACTTCATTCCCATTCTCGCTATTAATAAACCATTAGCTATGAATTTTGCCTCAAACTTCTAATTTGCTGCTCATTAATAGTTAGGTATTGGGTAGGATTGGATATGTAGAATATGCTCGTGAAGAATATGGGCTTTATATGTACTAATAAACAGACAGCATGTTATTAATAGGCATGCTAATAGTTTATAGTGAGAACCGGTTCTGATACATGCATACATACAACTGGTTCTGCTTCATAATAACAAAATGAACAGGCTTTTAATCGAAACAGAGAGAGCTGACAAACAATTGCAACAATTATTACATAAACCAAGTATAATTGTTTAAATTAAAAGCTGTTAGATTGATCATGCTCTGTAATTAACAACAGCGATTTTAAAATGTACATTGTAAGCCTATTAAATGTTTTTTATCCTCAGAAATAATGCTAATAGTGGTATTGATATCAGTCATTATTAGTATCTGCCTGTGTAGTATGTGAATAAATATGCAATTAAACATTTTTATAATGATATACATCTCTAATATGAATGAGAAAAATAAATGCAGTATCATTCAATGCAGCGTACAAGTTTATAAATGGTTTTAAAAAAAGAATTAACATTTAAATATTTCAAAACAGGAAATGCGCACTCTTTAATCTTCTTAGACTATGGATATTCATCCTACTGCAGTCAATGTCTGTAATCTCTAAAATATCCAAATGTCGGCCAATTTATCAGCTTGGCCTGCTCTGCTGTATCAGTCAGTACTTTCTGCCAGGTTTATATTTTGTTAAAGCAACTCTGTGTTTTTGTATAAGTACAGTTCAAATGTGAATAAACAGATAGGGTTTATGTTGGCTGAAAACATGTAAGATGGGCTTCGCAGTTCTGAGTACATAATTTGCTCTCTCACTGAAATGATTGCAGCATAAAGGTGAAGTGTGTAATTTGTGCAGCACTAGTGGCACCAAAACAGAATTGCAATTGAATATAACAACATTGGCTCAACCGGTTGTGTGAGTTTTAGGCAGAGACTTCCCAACTGAAAAATGGAAGATTTTGGAAATATTTTATTATTATTATTTATTTTTTTTCATGGCTTAAAAAAGTCCTTGTGTCTTCGCTGCTGGGAACACAGAAATGAAAGACTTCAAATCAAATTTGTACCTACTCTCGATTAAATCTTATCTTTGGTTCTTCATCAAAAACGAAGAGAAGATAATTGCAGCTGCCCACTGTGAAAAGAAGCATTCTATAAACACGATGCATATCTGATGAAGTATGTTATTAATGTGTGTTTGTGTTTCAGGGAATATTTGTAGCAGCACATCTGTGTGCGTTTAAGCAGAGGAATCGTGTGTGTGTGTGTGTGTGTGTGTGTGTGTTTGCAGAAGTGCATATGCACACAGGCTGTACTCCCCCACTTTCAGCTGGGCTCCTGCTCGTAAATCACAGGGCTGTTGGTTAATGAAAATCTCAGGCAGGAGGGAAGAGGAGCGATACTAAGAGAGAAAGTGAGCACAGCAACAAGGGCCTTTCCTTTTTTTTCCCTCTTCTCATAGGCTGTGCTGCTCTCCTCCTATATTTTCTCTTCTCCTCCTGTCTTCTTCCCTCTCATCTGTTTTAATCTCGACTCCTCTCGTATCACATAATCTCCTCCCCTTGCACCTCCTCTCCTCTTATTCCTCTACTTTCTACTTCTATTTCTCTTACTGTATAAACTTTTCCCACCCAATTCCTTGTCTCCTCCTTTTTCTTTCCTATTCTTGACCTTTTCACTTGCACACCTCACCTCTTGTCTCTTCCCTTCTTCTCCCCTCACTTAGTCTTTGTAGTCTTAGTCACATAGTCTTCTCTGCTTTTCTCTATTATTTTCTTATTTCTTCTTTCAAACCCTGTCTTCTGTTCTCACATTTGTCTCCTTTCCTCCCTCCCTTCTTTTTGTCTCCTCTCCATTTCCTTTTTATTTCCCTCTTTGCCTCTCATTTTTTGTCCTGTTACTTCTCTCCTCTCACCCCCAGCTGTCTGTTCTCGTCGGCTCGTAGCATTCAGTCTATTCCTCTTTTCCTCATTGTTTCTTCCCATCTCCTCTCATCTAGTCTTCTCTCCCCATGCCTCATTTTGTCTTGTCTTGTCTTCTCATCTGCCATCCTTGGTTCTTCACTCCTTTCCCGTATGCTTCTCCTATCTCCTCTTGAATTGTCTTTTACCTCTATTCCCTTTCACCTCCTCATAGTCTCTCCTGCCAACTCCTCCGTACTAATCTCCTTTTCTCCACTTTTCTTTCTTCTCCCCATGTCTTATTTGTCTCGTCTTCATCTGTAATCTCATCCCTCCATCCTCTGTTCTCCTCTCATCTCCTCTTTTTTTCCATTTACTCTTACTTTGTCTAATCCTCTTTCACCTCCTCTTAGTGTCTCCTCCAGACTCCTAATTAAGTCTCCTCCTCTTTTATTACTTCTCCTTGTGTCTTATTTGGTCTTGTCTGTCCTCTCATCCCTCCATCTTCTGTTCTCTTCTTATCTCTCATGTTTTCCTCCCCTTGAACCTTGTCTTATCCCCTTTCACCTCCTTCTAGTCTCTCCTCCCAACTACTCTAGTCTAGTCTCTTCTCCTCTTCACAGTTTTTTCTTCTCTTCCTGCCTCATTTGTCCTCTTGTCCCTCCATCCTCTGTTTTCTTCTTATCTCCCATTTTTTCCTCTCATCTCCTCTAATCTCTCTCTTCACTCTTCTTTCTTCTCCTCATGTCCCATTTGTTCTAATCTGTGCTCTCATCCCTCATCCTCTGTTCTCTCCTCATCTCCCATTTTTTTCCTCTCCTCTTATCTTCTCACCCCCTTTTACCTAATCCTAGTTTCTTCTCCAAAATCTTCTAATCTAGTCTCTCTTCCTCTTCACTTTTCTTTCCTCTCCTCATGTCTCATTTGTTCTCATCTGTCCTCTCATCCATCCATCTTCTGTTCACTTCTTATCTCTTCTTTTTCCTCTCTTCTTACCTGGTCTAATCCCCGTTAACCTCCTCCTTGTCTCCCCTTTGACTTCTTCTTTTCCTCCCGCTTTTCTCTCCTCTCATCCACCTTGTTCTCTGTTCTCCTCATGGCTTCTCTCCTTTCCTCTCTTATTGACTTCCCTCTCATCTCCTCTCCTTCTGTCTCCTTTCACCTTCTCATCTACTCTCCCATCGTCTCCTCCCTTCTCCTTTTCTCTCCCTCGTTTCCTCTCTTTCCCTCTCTTCTTTCATCTCCCCCCCCCCTTCTCTGTGTTGGCTGGCAGCAGTCCATCCTTCGTTCTCTGTGGTTGGATGAATGTCACAGGTCTGCATACTAACTAGGCAGGGAGCCTGGCACTTGGCAGGGCACAGAGGTTAAACAGGATCACACACATTCAGAGTCTGTGTCACTCAAATGCACCAGCACCCAGGGGTCCCATGATAGACTCTCCAAGGAGGCAAAGAGCGTGACCCCTCACTTGTTTAGAGTGTGTCAGGCTGATTGGATCAGCCCAGCTCGTGCAGGAAACGGGTGGAGGGTATGCTGAGCTTCAGCCTTGTAATCCTCTTTTCTGGAATTCAGAGAGCTGGCACCTCTTATGTTTGTTTGGACGAAGTCAAGCGAACCACAGTTTGGATGAAAGTACTAACATGGAGATTAGATTGCGGACAGATCTTAATACAATCCTCATCTAGTCATCAGTGGCCTACTGCAAAAAATACCCAGCAGATGGCATGATATGTAATGTTATGACTTAGATTATCTTCCTTTCCATGCTTTCTTCTGCAAACACTGATGCAAGTATAGCTAATTGTGATTAATTTGATTATTTAATATTAATATTATCACCTCACCCACATGAATGGCCTTTGCAATGGTTCTAATGTTCACGAACAAACAAACAGCAAGCATTGGCCACAGTGCAGAAAAGGGTCAGTGTGGTCAGTCTTGCATCAGGACTGTTGGTTTATGTGTCAGTGGGTCCTAATGCGTGCCCCGTGGATGCCCATCTTTGAGCCATATGCTGGGAGCAGAGCCAAGGGAAAGGGAGGAAAGAGACAGGAAGAGAGAGACTTTGAGACTGGCGTGCACATACTCCGTTCCCCATCCTGCTTTCGTGCATACTAAAACCAGGCCACCTGCTAGCAGTACATCACACCCTGCTTGCTTCATCTCTCACACACATACACTGCTGAGACTATACACAACTGCTGAATCACATTTCACTCCAGAGGGTACTGGAGGAATCGCTCGTCTGATTTGTCCAGCGGTCTGAGAGAAAATGGAAAGCGACAGATACAGGTTGAAAGAATAAATAACCATAGCGCACCAATACTTGTAACTCGCTGCTATCGTTCCACTCCAGCATCTCTCATTCATAGCTTCTTTTTTTTTTGCTTTTCCCATAGACCGGTAGAGTACTGCCTTTGTGCTAGTTTCCCGCTGAAGAACTGACTTCCAGTGACAGCAAACAGGAGAGGGTTTGAGGTTTCCTAATTCAGACAGACCTTTCAGTTTCATTTTTCCTGATTTTCAGACATACTGTTTTACCGAAGCTCGAGATCTAGGTCATGCTGTTTGCTGAATGTTACTCATCTTAAACCTGATTTTCTAAATTCAAAAAGATATGTGTTTCATCTAGCTTAATGCGATTTAGCCAAGTAGGACATGCTCCTGAATCACTCTTGTTGGTAGTTGAATCAACCAATCAAATTTTTGCGGAAGGGGGTGATATTTAGGGCTAGGTTTAAGGTTAGGATTAAGGATATGATTGTTCCAGTGGAGTATTTTTCCAGGACCAACAAAGGATCAACATGTTGTGCATTTAATCAAGATGCTCTAATTGGGGAAAAAGCATAAGAAACCACTTGTTTCTGTCAAAAGATTAATTTGAATCCATAATTGGATGTTCCTTTAACTACAGGCACTTTTATGTCCAAGGGATTGATATTTTTTAATTTAAAGTTATTGTAAAATCATAAGAATAGCCTTTAGCTATAGTAAAATCACTGTACCACACATTCTCCAATGGCTTATTGCTTTAATTATGATATTTTAAATTATTATATTAGTATGAAATCATCATGAACCATTTTGAACAGAATTGTGTTAATATGGTTTTTATGAATTTCAGTGCAAATGATGACTATTCTTTAGCTGTGGCATTTTAGCCAAAATAAAAAATTAGTGTCCTTGGTTACCTAGGAGACAGCATTAATGAAGAGCGTAACATGAAATATGAGACACATGAAATGTAAGGGAAATTATGGTAATGCTTTAGAATAGGGAACACTTGTTCAGTATTGACAATGTTCTCCCATTAAAAAATTGCTAATTTGCTGCAACTTAATAGTTAGTAAGGTATTGGGTAGGATTAGGGATGTAGAATAAGGCATTAATATGTGCTTAATTACTACTAATTAATGGCTAATATTCTAGTAATATGCATGCTAATAAGCAACTAGTTAAGATACCCTAAAATACATTTTTACTGGAAATATTACCTCATTACCTTTTTGGCATAATTTCCTATCAAGCAGAAGTGTCCTAAACTATTTTCATGTATAAACAGTGCTTTATTTCTCCAAATGTGTTCCAATGAAGAAACAAATGAATCTGTTGTTTTGGATGAGGGAAAAATTAATTTTAAGCAAATTTTCATTATGAGTGTTATTAAGCTATTCCTCTAATGTTGTGTGTGTGTGTGTGTGTGTGATGTGCTAGCAAAGCAAACAAGTTGGCCATTCCTTTTCAATGTTATTTTCATCACAGGATTTTATTAAACACAATGCATCATTTAAAATGTTGGATGTTGTCATGAAATGATCTGGTTAGAGTGTGCAAAGCTGAAGAAACACCTGATTAGTTTACATATTTCCTATGAATTAACAATAGAATATTTAGACCTTAACATTTGAAAAGGAGAAAGTAGAGCAAATGCAGCAAATCAAACAGCTACATACAGAGTTGTCAGTTTTGCTTTTGTTCATTGACATTTATTTGTGCAGGCAATCCAGACCACTCATTCCCTGCACTTCCTCACCCCGTCTCTCTTTCACTCTCAGTCCCCTCCCATTTATGCTGGCTCTGCACATCCTCCTGTGTCTCAACTTGAGGATAAATATTTCATTGGTGTTAAATATAGCTGTGCTCACAGCGAAGCTGACGGAGCTACACTTCCTCTCCAGGACAGGAGTTAAGGGGAAAGAAGGGGGCGTATAAGACAGGAGAGGTGAGAGGACACCCAGCTCAAAGGAGACTCCCCTCCATCCTGGATCAGCCCAGCAGCTGTTCTCTTATCGCCAAGGTTACTCTGGTCAAACACCCGGTGAAGTCTGGGAAACATGTGCTGCAGCATGTTAGGAGCTCTACCCAAGACGCCTGTGAAAAGCAGCAGATCGCACTTGATAAGGCTTCAGTACGCTAGCTGGTTAAGCTTATCGGTTACATTCGCTGGAAAAGTCTGTTATCTACTGTGTCTTCAGAGACATGGCTCATTATATCTCCTCCTCTTATGGAGAAACATGAGACCAAGCAGAAACATAAAGTAGCTTTGTGTGAGTACGGGAGAACAAGAGACAGAGGGAGATAAGGAGGAGGAGGAAGAAGACGAATAAGAATAGCGAGATATAGGGTCTGCGAGAGAAAGAGAGTGTGCAAGCTTAGGCATGCATCCTCGGCGCTAGATAATGAATACATGAATCAGTTTGACGTTTTGAGAGTGTGGGAGGTAGAACGATTTGAACAGATCAAATGATGAATAACTGGCCAAATCTGCAGTACATCAGGAGACTTGGGAAGGCTAAAGGGTCCTGGGTTTGTTGCCTTGTGCAGAAAGACCTCATAAAAGACAATAGTGTGTAATCTGGATCTCCAGTGTCGAGGATTTTAATGCTCGTGTTCCTGCCGCAGGATATCAGCACATTGCAAGGATAATGTGCTATAAAATTTCAATTAATGGCCTTTGTTTGACAAGTGCAGAGAATCTTGTACCACTTAGTTTTGAGCTGCCCTGTTCATCTGTCTATCTGTCTATCTCTCTCTCTGTCTGTCTGTCTATCGGTATTCTATTTGTCTGACTGTTGGAATAAATTAATAAGCTTCAAGGTTTTTTTAAAGCTTTAAAAAAAAAAAAGTTTGTCTTGGTTTTGGCCACACCTTATTTTAAGATCTAATTATTGCCATTAACAAACCAAACACACTCCTAATTTTCTGCTTATTAATAGTAAGGTAGTTGATACATTGAGGTATTAGGAAGGATTAGAGATGTAGAATATGGTCATGCAGATATGTTAAAAATAGGCATGTTAATAAGCAACTAGTTAATAGTGAGAAATTGGTCCCTATACTAAAGCATAACCAATTACTTTTGATAAATTTCTAATTCCTTGGATTCAAATTCTGAAATTTAATTAGCATTTTAAATCCATTCTAAATGTTTCACGAGCCTGCTATCTGATGTTAGCTTGTTGCAAAGCTAATAGTACAATAACAAATACTAATGAAGTGATCCATTTTAATTACGCTGAAGTATTTTTAGTTCAGTGCTTCTCGGAGTATTGCATGTAATATATGTTAATAATCACCATATCTCTCATCATATTCAGCATCTTTGATTTAATTTTACACTGAGCTTTTCGCTATGAATGCCGGGATTGCTTTCACCATGAAGAACATGTACAGTGCTACCTTAGTTCGTAACTTTCTGCACAAGGCATTCTGCAATTAACTGCTGCCATGTTCTGTAGATTTGAGATGACTTTCATCTATAATAAAACAGGAAGGTAGCCGCTCTTACATTCCTTCCTGCTTTCTTTATACATGCATCATATTACGAACCACGTAATGTTTTTGTCACATGATCAACAGGTAATGAAGTTAAAAGCTTTTTAGAGACTAGGTGGAAATCCACCCCCTTGTTTGTTAAAAGCATACAATCTGCGCTAATATGCCTCTTTTTTTTATATAATCTATTTCTCTCATTCAGGAAACATAAGAACACTTGTAGTGGTGTTGGGAGATGTCTGTGAGATGTTTCCTGTTTATGAATGAAAGGCGTAATAACTCATACCAGTTGTGCAGTTCAAAGTCATTTATGGACTATCATAGCGGAGGTTGTGAAAGCACATAATTTGCCTTTTATATTCTGCTAATGCATGTGAGACATTTAGTTTAATTAAGGATGTTTGCTTTTAGCGTGCTAAAACCATTTAGATTAGTTCCCTGTCCAGTACATCATGATTGTGTATTTTGAATATGTTTTTGCCAAGGCAGACTTTTGTTTAACTCCTCCAGACCACTAGTTTTGTAATTGTCACTTAAATTTCGTCAGGAACACTTTGTTCAGCAATGGCAGTCATTATTTCCAGAGAAAAAAAAGCTAAGACAAGTCTATTTGGTGTGTGTGTGTGTGTGGGGTTGTTCAATTCTCACTGCTGTGTGTGTGCGCTTGGATGGGTTAAACGCAGAGCACAAATTCCTAGTATGGGAAACCATACTTGGCCATATGTCACATGCTCCTTCACCTTTCTAGATTGCACCCTTTTCTGAGAGTTAGTCTGTCTGAATTTTTTTTTTTTTCTGTTCAGAGCAGTAATGGTTCTCGTTTCTGGCATTAATCTGTCTTAAGTTTTCCCTGTCTTCGCCTCGCAGGGGGATTTAATGAGTCAGTCTCCCTTTCCTCTCAGGGGAAGTCATCTGTCTAGACACTTTCAACTCTTCTTAACAGAGCAACAAATTGTCTTCCCTCGGTTTTCTCCTGTTCAATTATGGTTATTTTAGACAGCTGTAATGAACTTTGCAGAATCTTTATACATTTACCCAATGTGGTAGGCATGCTGCGATATATTCTCTATGTTATCTATCAAAAGGGTTTTCACTGAATGCAAAAAAATGCACTTCCATTTAAGAATAAGTGGGTTTTATGCCATTCAATCCTGATTTTCTAACCTCCTTAATGTTTAGACTGACCAGGAGATCCATTGTGATGATATTAATGCAAGCGCAGCGCTAAAAATCACTGTTTACTCAGAAACTTCAACTGTCTGATATGTAAAGGTGCTGTGTTGGCGCAGCCATCCATTATATGAGTTTGTTGCAGTTTTGCTTGCCTCATACATGCTGTCATCTGAGCTTTCTACAGTATATCTAGATGAAAAATGGGCAGGGTACTTGACTTTAAAAAAAGAAAAGAAAAGAAAAGAAAAAAATTCATTTCATGGTGGCTCTATGAACAGATTAAAATGTGCTATATTCATGACCAAAAAAGATTTTCGGTAGCATCATGTCTTACAAAAGTAAGCCCTGTAGCACTCTCTAGCTTCGTCCTTTTTGGAAGTAAATCATCTTTTTCATCTTCACTGTAATCCAGGAGGTGAAAGCTTTTAATTTGCTTAGCATAATGAAAATGCTCAAAGGACAGAGTAAAAATGCGCTTGCAACACTAAAGGCATTAGCAGATCTATATACTTAATCCATAACCTCAGTGTGTTTCAGGCGATCATTGGTACTCGTCATTTATCTCAATTTGTTTAAGTAGCCTATTGTGAATTTGGCTTTTTGTAGGCCTTCTCACACATAAAGACCCTGTATGATAAGTAGGGCTGGAAATTGAATGACTATCTTTTCATTTTAAAGCTGCAGTGTAGAATTTGTGCATTTAAATTTTATACAAGAATTACTGCTTTCAACACACCCCCTGCCTGCTGTTGGGTGGCCTGAACATAAGGTTCTTTCCATAAACCTCATGCCTCACGGTTGAGCCAAAGTTGCCATGTTGGGCTGGTGAAAAAGGATTTTTATAGACTAAAGTGAAAATGCAATAGTGCAAATATTTTAGCATATACAGTATGAAAACCTGCACTCTTCGCAATTGCATTACCGATTCTTTTAGTACATGAAGTATTACTTTCATCACATTGAGTTAAGACTTCGAAAGCCTCAACTCAAACATGATTTCTTTTGCTGTAGATTTGGTATTAGCACAGTCCTGCTGTGCAGGAAACACTGGCAGAGTATTTTACTGCACTTTTCCCTCCACAGCCAAGAAAGGATGGAGACATCCAGGAGCCATTTACAAAACCGAATGTCATGAAGCCTACTGAGTTCCAGTATTCTTTATTTAATTTTTTTTTTTTTTACATGTAATCAGTTCTCACTCCCCAATACTAGTTATGAGGTCAGAAAACAGGCTTATTGCAGAAAGTTACCCCAAGGGCCTGTCATCCTGACCGGTGAAGGACAGGGCACGCTGTTACTGTGTGACAGATGTCTGTGTGTACAGCCATCATGAGCTGTCAGTATACAGAAGCGTTCATTGCCCGCCGTCCCTCTGACAGTAAAGGCTTATGCTTTTACGCACAAGTCCCCCCCACTAACCTCCATTTGTCCATGACAGGTGGCCCCACTGGGTAGGTGTGAGAGGGAAAAGCAAGGTGAAGGCTGTCAAAGGTGACTATGTGAGTAGGTGACTTGTGTCATGGCCTATACATAGTGAAATGTGTACAAGAGATAAATCAACTCGTACAGAGTTCATTTAATTTATCTCAGAGTAAGCACATGGCAGCAGCACTCCTATAATTAAACAGTATACAACATTAATTCTGTTTTTCAGATTTTATTTATCGACAAATTTGGACAAACAGCATTCCAAGAAAGATGATATGACAGCCTGACAGGTTTTTTTTTTTTTTTTTTCAGTGATTCTTTCTGTAAGATACACTGTTACACCAGTAGATGGTGTGGTGCGAGTCGCTGAATCATCCGGTCTAAAATGATTCTGACTCGTCCTGAAATTAACAGGTTGCTGAGTGTATGGGAGAGACATTTACAGAATCAATTAATTTTTAATAGTAATGATAGTACTACTACTACAAAAATTATTAAGACAATGTTTTTAAAGGAATATTTACCAGAACAATTATTTAGCAGAAAAATTTAAATATACAACGCAGTATTTCTGGGACGAAATAATAATAAATGTGTATTTTATAAAAGGCAATTAATTAGACATGCTTTAGATTATTAATATTAAATGAAACCATTAAAATAGAATCCACAAAATAAAGAATAAATCTGATTTTAAGAAAGAAAAAAACCCATTTCATATGGCCTTACTTTTAATTAATTGCCGTTTAATACGTTTCATGCTTTTTAATATAAAAAACATGCATTTGTAGGAATACAATTTAATTTAACCATTAAAACAGAGTTTAGGGGAAAAAATGTGGAAAAAAATAAAACCGAATTTGTTGGGAGCCCTACATACTTTGTTCTAATAACCAGCAGATGAGTGAAGTGATACAAACAGCAAAGCGTTCCAATGCTTTTGAACTGTATATCAGCCATCCAGGGACGCCACTGGCAAATCAAATTAGAGGACCAGAACTAAATATTGTATAATCCTTGACCCACAAAAATATGCTCTTAATAACTATTTTTGTTAGTAAAGGCCAGATACAGTTTCCTGCATAATTTATTCTAATATACCAGCATACATTATTCAAAATATGCAAACACCACAGAATTGCCGGGCTTCTATGTGGAGCTTGTGTCCCAGAAGCTCTGTACGCTCAGCGGTCAGACACAGACTCCCTGCCTCACTACACCACTCAGGAGAGAGCAGCAGGGCAGTGGGCAGCGGTGCATGATGGGAAAGCTAAGCCCAGGTTCCCAGAAGACCTTCCAGCTCTGTGTGTGTGCAGTGTTTGATGTGCAGCGCAGTAAACAGCACAGAAGAACTCTGCTCATTCTGGTGTCTCCCCAGAGATATGTCAGCGCATAAGCACACTAATGAGCAGGGTGATTATGAGAAGGCTTTCAGGAAAATGTTACAAATGTAAATGCGCATGGCTGTCTCTGCTGTGACAGAAAGCATGTGTGTTTTTACACATGGATATGCATGACTTGTCCGATATATGGAGGTGATTAATAGTGATGTGCTTTTAATATTTTAAATCCGTTTTCCTTTCATCTCTTCACTTTGGGTGTTTTGGGACTGGAAACCGAAAGAGAGCGCCAGGGAATTATAAATTAGAGTTAGAGATTGCTGCAATTTTTAAATGGGTTGATTATTTTCACTGCTAAGTTGCTGAACCACTATATTACATACATTACATAATACAAGACATTGTGTGCAGAACTAGCTAGTGGAACAACTGCCTATGATTTGCTTTCATATTCAAAGCTACTTAAACATTTTCAGTCAGCTGTAAGTAGGGGAAATTGCACTTCAAATTTTTTTTTTGCATTTTTCTTCTCAACTCCCAGGCTATTACAAATACAGTATATCAGTTGTGTTGTAGTGTGTGTGTGTGTGTGTGTATAGAGAGAGAGTACCAAATCTTCCTATCACAGAGATTGTCCACAACTATCATAATGCTTTAATATTTATTAATAATAATGAACAGTTTTCTCCTTTATTCTGACACTAATTGTTTTAGCTGTCAGAAATCATCTGTGTACTGTTATAGTTAGACCTAGGTAATTATTGTTTGAGTAATCCTTTTTTTTACTAAAAGTAATTGTATAATTAAGTAGAGCAGTACTCTTGATAGTTTTAATAAAGTGATGTTAATCGTATACGAAAAACAGTTGAGTAATAGAATATTTCTTTTAGAAATAAAAAGTGTTATAGCATTTTCGCCGACTCTACAGTGGCTACCAGCTGCAGTGTTTGCAACTTTTAACCAACAACAGTAAAGAAGACATATGTTTAAACTCGAAAGCATCAAACTTTAGACAGCAAAAAAATATTGGGTGTCATCTTTTTTTATATAAAGTGACAAGATTCTTTTTCTCAGGCTGAGAGAGAGAACACTCTCGAATACTGCATATGCTGAAAAGTGTCATCACTGTTACTGAAGAAATCGTGTGTGTTACAAAGGTTTCCCTGACTACACGGATACGTTTTTTTCTCTTCTGACTCAGAATATGTACATTTTCACACCTATTTAGAGTTGTGGTATTACTGTACATTTTATTTTAGGGTTGTGTAGTTAAGATGTTAATCCAATGCATTAACCTGCCTACTCTTTCTTTCTTTCACATAAAACATTGGAAAATCTGGTTCATTTCAGTGACGTGGTTAGTTTCAAATGAACCAGTTAAGAAAACAATTCATGTTAAACAACCCTAGGTGCCTAGACGTAATTTTACTTTCTTTCTAAAAGTCTAATCAAAATCAGTGTGTGTATACATCTATATATAATGCTGGCCTTCAGGCACAAAAAAGATGCTATTATACAAATATTAAAAAATGTACTGTCTTTATGTTGTTTGTACATTTAATGTTTGAATGTGAAATTATTGTAATATAAAAGTATATTTAAAAAAAACATTTCTGTTATTGCAATTAATTTC
>JAUCMS010000158.1:474401-484606 GCA_032357445.1 Enteromius radiatus | reverse complement strand
ATTAAAATGCCTTAACAGGTTGACTTTGCATTACAATGGAGGTGATTATTTGTGACGTTTGTTAGGAAACAGATGGTCACTTTAACATTTAAATCAGTTAACACATTTGAACTGTACTATTTGTGGAAACAACTCATATTTGGATATAGTCAATTTTGCAATAGGTTGGATTTATATGCAAACAATGATTGTATGTCAAAAAACTAAAATATATTAAAGTAAACTAAAGAATCGGATAATAAATATTTAAATCAAAAATGCTTTGATAAAAACTTTGATAACCTGGTTTATTTCTTTTGGCAAGTAAAATTGTTTTTCTTTGAAGCGTAGAAATAATGGTTTGAGTACAGTCTGGCAATTTGAACACCGATTTATTGCAGACCTGGATTTGAGCTAATGTGGGCAATATGATCTAACGTAATGATTTACAATATAAAACACTATGACATTCTTAGTTAAATATATTTATACACACCTTGACATGGTACAAGCTGTTGCCAGCATCAAGATCGATGCGCTTAGATTTCCTGTTCACAGACATGACTGCAAGACTAACATCTAAAGCTCCATGAATCTTGCCTCTGGTAACCTGAGGATGTGAGAAGTTACACTTATAGGAAAAAAAACAAAAAAAAACAAACAAACACCGGAAGGTGATATTTAATTATTACAAAAAGTTACATTAATTTTACTTACATCCTGTTGAGTCTTTGAATATCTGAGAATCCCTTTATCCAATACAAAATATCTCTAAAAGGAGAAAAACATTGTATTGGGACAGGTCACCAGAAGTCACGATGGTCATTCTTTTCCATGGATATTTTCTTAGTTCATGCAACTCACCTTATGCCATCCCTGAAGAGGATACTTGCGCTTTTTCATGAGGAATCCCTCACAAATGCCTGGAACTGTGTTACTGGCCATATTCATTCCTGTGACAGGTGCAGGACATTCTGTATCTGATATTACTTCCCAATCCCTGGAGTTCTGTATTGGAAGGAAGAAAAAAAAAAAATACGTTACGATAACTGATTAAAAACCAGAACAAAAATAAATACTAAGAGTCATTCACTGACTTGTCGTGAGTGGCGTGTAGATCCTGTGCTGCCATTACGGGAGTGTGTGGGTTTAGCAGCTGAGATGAGCGCCGATTTATCCAGAGCACTTACTGATTGGCTGCTACCCACAAGATGTCCGTAGTCAGCCATTGATGTAGTCATTGTATGTTTCGAAGTCTGTCTGTCTATTCCAGGCTGGATGCGTCCATGAAATAACGTATGCTCTGAGATGCATTACACAAACAAACATGAGTGAAAATGGGTGGAAAGCATATAAAAACTCAGGGTTTGAAAGGACTGAGAAAAAAAAAAAAAAGCAAACAACTTTTTGAATAAATTCAAGACACATTTCTCTTTTTTTAAATTACATACGTGTATGCATATCTTAAGCAAATAACGTCACTTTAATATTTATCAAATAGTTGTCAAATGCTAATGATGCAAAGACACCTGTTAAATCGATTAATACATTGCGTCATGGAGTCTACAGCAGCCCACAGAATCACAAGGAGGAAAGTGAAATAAGACACAGATAGGTGTGAAAACGCATTTCTTTTGAATGCACAACGTTCCAAGATTTTGAATAGTAATTTTTAAATTGTCTTCCATTTTGAATTGTGTTAAATTAAAATTCTCTGGTTGCTTCTCATTTGGAAAAATCCTAGCTGCGCATCTCAGCTGTCACTTTAAAGAATCTGTAAAAGGCAGTCTCCATTTCTCAAACTAATTTGTCCTGTTGTGAAGTATACATCAGGTGTATCCTTCAAATACTTCTATCACACACACAATCCTTTGCATACATTCCAAATCACAAAAAAATTTGCTTATTTCATTATGTAATGCAAGACACACGTGCATATACACTACAGGTCAAAAGTTTGGAAACAGTAGGATTTTTATATTTTTAAAGATGTTTCTTATGTTCGATTTAAAATAGAAATCCCTTCTAACAATATACACAAACATTCAGTAAATTTTTATTCTTTTTATTTGAAAGAAATTAAAACTTTTATTCAGCTAGGATGCGTTCAGTTGATAAGAAGTAATGGCAAAGATTTATACTATTAGAAAAGATTTATACATTTTTAATTAAAAAAAAAAGTGAGAGAAATAAATTATAGTTTTAAAGTATATTAAAATGGAAACCCATTATTTTAAATGGTAGAAATATTTCACAACATTACATTTTTCCTGTTTTTACAAATAAATGCTGCCTTGAAGAACAGAAACATCTTGAAATTTGTTTTAATTTTTATTTTTTCCATGCAGTGACAACAGGGGCAGAAACATTTTTGACATAGTCATGCATATTTACTTACGCTGTATCATTCTAGCATTGATTACTTAGGACTTCAGACTCGAAGCCTAAGAAGAACTGGAATAGGAAGGATGCAGCCACCCAGTTGAGAAGCACATTATATTTAATCAATTAATAGTTCAAACCCTGATTCATAACGGTTCATCTAATCAAAACATGTGAAGGATGGTAAGATTAATACATCTATGCTAGAATGCTGTAAGGTAGAAATAAAGCGCAAAATAAGGCTAACACTGATTCAGTTTAAAATGACAAAATGAACTGTGTGTAAACCTTGGTGACTCTTTGACTCTGAATTTGAGCAATGTGAACAAACAGGTTTGGAAGGACAGGGAAAAAGTTGTTTTTCTTAAACTATTTGAAAACGTTGGCTGAGTTCACCAGTTACTGATCAGAAAGCTACTGTCGCACTTCTTCACACTGAAACTGAAATAGTAAAGAGGTCAACTGCAATGTGATCAGGAAAATACCACTGAGTCTGAATGTTCCAATCATTAACTGGATTTTTAAAAATAAAAATAAATAAATGAAGTTTGGCGTGACTGGTTTGATGAGCGCGTGTGGAATGTGACCAAACCGCTCAGATGAGTACAGGTTTAAGAGTTTCGCTGCACAGCACACACACACGTGCACATTAGTTTACGGTCTATTGGCTTAGGCATGCTCATATTAAAAACCCACAATGTGCGTAGATGTCTCTAAAAATGCACAACAAAAACAACAATTCGCTACAGACATCATGTAGAAACAAGATTAATCACATGGCTATAATCTTCTGATTTAAACAGATTCGACTAATTGCTTGTTATAAAATGTAAAAGGTCAGTTGCACTCACTTTAACTGCAGTGACACGTAGAGCTCTTTTACATATCGAAGCTAAAATTATGAAGGGCTCATTGGACTTCAGTAATCAATAATTATCGCAAATCACCCAATTAATTATGTAACTTTCACAAAATCCTCCTTATGTTTGTCGGTACCAACTAATATATGACAAAATCCTAGCCTAAAACACATAAGCCGAAGCTCCACCACTGATAATATAAACACTGAAACATATTTTTAGATTAGTTGACTCTTACCTAGCACAACCGAGCAGTCTCACAAGTTCATCTCCTTCACTGCACACGCGCTCTTACCGAATCACGGTCATGACGTCACAGAGGTGTGTTCACGCCTTCTAGATTGAACGTTTTTGCAACATCAAAATCCTTATCATTTAGTTTTGAGCTATTATCTCTGTGTTGTAGGAAACAGAACATAATTCTCTATTTACACTGCGAAAAAAACTACTACATATTTAAAGTAGATACGTGTGTGTACATTTAAAATTAACTACATTTTTATTATTAAGCAAAATGTGTGTGTGTGTGTGTGTGTGTGTATATATATATTTACAAATTACTAGAGAGGATATAGAGAGAGAGAGAGAGAGAGAGAGAGAGAGATTTCCAACCTTTTTAGTCAAAACTTCAGAATTTCAGGGTTCAAACATTAACAACTCATTTCCATACAAAAAAACAGGAAAACATACTCCATTTTACCAATTTAAAACTAAACTTCCATTTTCACTCACAGACACTAATGCCTCTCTCACACCCCACCTCCATTCAAATAAAGCAACATTATCAGTATATTGATAGTATGTATATTCAATGATCACTCTAGATTATATTAAAGACTACTACCATATCAACATCCTTTCCTGCATTTTTATACTTTTTTATATGAGATTTAAAAAAATCTTAGCTTTTAAAATTTACAAGAAAACATTGTTCGCACAACCTTCTAAATTGATATCCTAAAATGAAAAAAAAAAATATTACAATATGAAAATGCCCAATTTTATAATCAATATTTCAAGCATTAAAAATAATGAGACAAGTTTAGAACATTCAAAAAATAATAAACTGTATCATGAGCATTACAAAATGGACACCATCTCATTAAATTTCGAAACTAGATTATTTGAGGCTATAGCACAGATCTCCACTGAAGAGCTCCACATCCAGTGTTGCCAGATTTTGAATTTGATAGTGCGGGTAAAAATTGGCTTGGGCGGGTGGACAAAATTTGGGCGGGTTCCAGACCAGTTTGGCAGTTTTTAAAAATATTTAACAAAACCTGTTAAAAAATGTGATGTTCCTTGTTTTGCATTTAGGCCCAAGATCTCTCGTTCTCTCACTAAATCCTGTCTGTCTATCTCTCTCTCTCACTCACGCATGTTTATGAAATATAGTAGAAGTAATAATGGTGATTATTGTATTACTATTATAATAGTACTATTCAAATAGAAAATGTAATATAAATACACATTTTTAATTTATTATGAACGAATTGGGTATTATTTTACAACAATTATCCTCTGTAAAAGTGCATTGTGTGTGAAGAGAAAGCACATAGATGTGAACGGGTTATGTTATAATTTTGCTATTCTGTGCTTCTGTATTTGTGATTGTCGCTAGCTGCAGTATGGTACATTAAGTATTGCCGTTAAAATAACTAGGCCAAACATTGATCAAATTGAAACAAATATTAATCAAATATTTTGGGCGGTTTTGTGTACATTTGGTTTTGGACAGTTTTTGGGTGGGGAATCTTCAATCTGGCAACATCTGGCAACACTGTCCACATCGCTTAGATAGGCTACAGGAGATTTATATAATACTCTCCATGATGGGTGTACTCCCTCACAAACAGAAATCTTATTTCTCCATTTAGTATCTGGTCTTCCTTGAAACTGTCCAATATGTACAGATTTGACACAAATTTAATAAAGAGTTTTCTTTGCCACTTTATGAAAAAGCAAATCAACATATCTCTTCAACAATGTAGTTTGACTCATGTTACTCCCAAATCCCATATCTTTTGAGGCTGTCAAATTATTAATAATCAAGCACCTAAATGAAAGCTGCAGGAGAAGCCATTGACACATAAGACTGCTTTGTAAGTAATCTTGCTGAATTATCTCAATTCCTTAGCATGTCCAATAGCGAACAACAACTTGATGATGCAACAGAAACCATACACTCTCTCTTTTCTAGCACTTTAGATACAGTTGCTCCTTTGCGCTTAAGAAAGGTAAAAGAAAACAGTTTGACTCCGTGGTATAATAAGCACACTCGCACCCTAAGGAGAGCAGCCCGGAAAATGGAGCTTAGCTGCAGTAAAACAAAGCTAGAAGTGTTGAAGAGCATGAATACAGATTTCCAAAAATTGTGTTTGTGAAAATACTTATGTTTTCTTGTAGAGGGAGCATCCATTTAATATAACTGTGAATATTTGGACTTTAAGAGAGCTGTTTTTCCTCGTTCCTCCAACGTCTTTAGAAGAAATATATTCCTCTTAGGAAGACCCAGTAGGAACACAGTCAGAGACTACTCTACATCCAGTCCTGCATAGCAGATGAAGAGCTGCTGGGAGCGTCTGAATCTACACAGAGGTGCAAAGCAACTCTAATGCCGGGTCTGCTTCCTCCTGGGGCAGAGCAGAGACAGAGAAGGCCTGTAGGTCCTCTACCCTCTCTTGATGAAGGCCAACGCAGTCAGGAGTACTGTCTTGAGCGACAGGTATTTTATCTCGACTGATGCGAGTGGCTAAAAAGGAGCCACAGGCCACGAAGGGTGACAGCAAGGTCCCAAGAGGGTATAGGTTGCGGTCTTTCCCGAGGGATGTACCCTCTACCTCGTCATAAAACTCTGCAATAGCCACAACATATACTTTGAGAGTCGAAGGGGCTGCCGCGAGGAGCACTATGTCGGCAAACCAGGTCCAGGAAGGCCAATATGGCCTATATAGGTCTATCTTGGTCTTGCCGAAGTGACTCTAGATTAGCTGCACTACCTGGGGGTGAAGTCGCCATTCTCCAGGGTGGGTGGACTGCTGTGAAAGCTGGACTGCTACATGGTTGAGTTCCCCTGGAATATGAACAGAGTTGTGACATGTAGGGAGCGTAGACCACCTTGTCAGTTGATGTACACAACAGTCACAGTATGGTACGTATGGACCAGCACGTGCTTGTGGCGCAGCATCGTTCGGAAGTGACGCAGGGCTATATGCACGGCTAACAACTCCAGGCGATTGATGTGCCAAAGCAGACGGGTGCCTGTCCAAGGGCCCAAAGCTGCTTGCCTGTTGCACACAGCACCCCAACCCGTGGAGGAGGCATCTGTGTTGACCACAACATGCTCGGACACCTGTCCTGACCTGTCTGACCATGGGCTGAATAGGCAGCGACACTTTGGGAAAACACCAATCCAGAGAGCGCCACGGTGCCATGCCCATCTTGGGACTCAATCGTGTAACCAGCGCAGATATCATCGCGTCCCGAAGAGCAATCTCCATCACCTCCGGGTTGCCCATGTCAGAGACGCTTCACAGACCTGCAGGTGTTCCAGCCCCTATGCCTGCAGCTAGCTCGACATCGGGCCGCTATCTTGGCATCGTGAACCTCAGCGGGGCAAGATGTGACTGATTGCCTCAGTCTGCTTCTGGACTGCTAAGAACTTCTGGGCAAAGTCCTCGACAGTGTCGCCGAAGAGGCTCGCTGGCTTGGAGGAGCATAGCCGATAGTTCAGCGTCCGCCTCGGACAGGGCAGCAACCCTTTTACCATCCAACCTGACAGAACTAGAGAGGATCTGCAAGGATGAATGGCAGAGGTGATGTGAAAAACTTGTTGCATCTTTCCCAAAAAGACTTTGCTCAGTACTAAATACTGAGCAAAGGGTTTGAATACTTAGGACCATGTGATATTTCAGTTTTTTTTAATAAATCTGCAAAAATGTCAACAATTCTGTGTTTTTCTGTCAATATGAGGTGCTGTGTGTACATTAATGAGGGAAAAAATGAACTTAAATGATTTAGCAAATGGCTGCAATATAATAAAGTGTGAAAAATTTAATTGGGTCTGAATACTTTCCGTACCTACTGTATATTAAAAAAAGAAAATCCCATTTGATTAAGATTGTGCCAATTTTCTACAGAACCTCCCTGAGAATTAAGACTGTCTGCTATAATCAGATTATCACTGTCAGAATTCATAGACTGAACTTCACTTCTTTCTATGAGCATATCACCCACTGTCTGACTGATTTCAGATGTCTGAGAATCTATTGTCTCCCCATGACTCTCACCAGCTCATTGCCTATAACTCCGATTCCCTGATTTCACTGGGATCTATGTCAGCGCTCTTTACTTCATCATGGAGGTACATTCAAAAGAATCACCTTCTTAGAAGGACTCGACAATGGTAAAACTACTAGAAAAGTATCTCTAACAGATAAACCAAATTCAACCAAATGCTGAACCAAAGAAACTTCTTTCAAGAAGACAACAATAGCTTTATTCATCCTTGATGAGGACACATTATTATGAGCACCAATCTCGCTACTAATTGCAATTAACAGTCCTCAACTGTTATGGACTCATCAGGTAAACATTTGCACCCATGTTTAGTGGTTAAAGAAGCACAACCGTCTCAATCGGTCTCCATTTTTCACCACATGCCACACTCTGTTTGGGTATATCTGAACCACACACACACGCACGTAAATCCTACAAATGAAACTTCATTTTTTAGATGTAATACACATATTTTACTACTAATAATTTATTGGGCAAAGGATAGTAGCAGAAAATGTCGTATTACCAAAACTCATGTGTCGTTTAAACCAGAATGTGTGTCTGTATTTGTGTGACCCAATGCTGAAACAAATTCAATAAAATAATTGTAAAACATTGTACAGTAAGTACAGATTTGTCAGAAGAAAGGAAATTGACTAACATATTTTGATAATTATCAACTCAAAACTGTTTATATAACAATGTATTCTCAATTAATCTTTTGCTCATTTGATCACTTCTGGCACAGTTGCATTCCTTAGTTTATAGAATCATCTTTGCGATGATAAATGCAAATCCACCAGTCAACATTTGCACTTTGTTTTAATAAATGGTATCAATCCTTATAACATGATTTTAACATTAATTAATTTTCTCAAACTTAAGGTATGATGGGCAAAAATATACTCATATACAAGTTCTTGTTTTTAATCGATAACATGACATGAACAAAAGCTGTTCTTCGTAAGATCAGCACATAAGATCAATGTGGGGATTATTGTGATGAAGCGAACCAATATGCAGGCTTTTATTCATAGGCATGGTCATTCCCAGGCTGGGTCAACACAACGGCAAACGGGGATAGCACAGGCAATAATGTACAAGAAATATCCACAAGGGTAGCGAGGGTTGGTCGATCTGCAAACAGTGTCCAAAGGGGGCAAAACAGAGCAATAATCCACAGGGTTGGTACACAGATGAATGAAACGAAAAACAGGAGACAGGGAAAACGCTTTGTAAGGGAGGGAAACACTCACACCACTCAGCGATTGACAAAACACACATGAACACTGGATAAAGACGAGACAAGGGGTAAATTAGGGGGCAGAGCTGATCAATCGCTATGGAAACTAACAAGACACAAACACAAGGGAAACAAGGCGAAGTGGAAGACAGACATTCATAATAAAAGTCCACAAAACACTAAACAAGGAAAACACTGACAGACAACATAACAATTAAAGACTTCACTATGCCATGCTAATACGTGTACCACACATTCTGGAAGTGTTTGCCTGCCTTTTGCTAAAGATGATAGCATTAACTGGACATCCATCTTTCTATTCTGTCTTTAACTTGTTCCTTGTAAACCCTGCAGAAGAGGGTAAGATCTCTCACCTCCAGCATTACAGCACTGGTGAGGGGCAACAGAAAAAGTTGGAGGATGAAACCCACTTCCAAATCTGTCCCAAATGAATAACACACAAAGCATGTTTGTAATCACCTTTAATGTAACAGAATGGCGATATACTCTTTCTGAAACTCATTTTATTTTGTAGCATTTGCTAAGCAGAATTTAGATAGGTGATGTTTCTTAATTTTAAATAAGCTCATCTAAACTAAACAAAATCTGGATGAAAGACTGTTATTACAAATCACAATTATACAGAATCTCGAAAATGAAAGTTGAAAGCACTGTTAGACTGGATACAGTTCAATTCAGCTCCAACAAAAAAAAAGGGAAAAAGTCAACAGGGAACGAGAAAGACACCAGATTGAGACTCCCTCAGGGTACCAGTATACATAATAGTATACGATTTGGTTTGTGCTTATTCAGCGGGATCTCCTGTATCTCCTTTAGTTTTGGGTTCCTGCCACCATTCAGCCAGGAAAGACTCCTCGTAGTCCCCAATTCCCTCAAACTCTTCATCAGGAGGACTTGACAGAGCTGATGCTGCTTCCTCTGAACTTACAGTATCCTGTTAACAAACACACAGTTAATAACCACATGTTAATAGCATCATTCTAATGGATAGAAAAATATGATAAACTCAAAAATGTGTCTGCCTATTATACTGCCTATTTAACAGCTATTAGCTGGTTTAAGGAAGTAACTTTTTTATCCTTGGACATTTCCTGTAACACTGCTGCTCCAAAGAGTCAAGTCTGTGTGCTCTCTTATTACATACATTTTGTACATTTTGAACATCAAATAAGCTACAGACTGCAGCTTTAATGACAGCATATAGTATGAAAACCACAGCTGTGGTCATTGGTCATCACTATGCTCTTGCATTAGGACCAGCTGGCAAAAAACAGAAATAAAATCTAAAATAATTAATCATGCCAAAAGAGATTAAAAGAAAAGTTCTAAGTGAGGAAAAGAAAGGTGTGTGCCCAACACCTGGTCATCTACAGTCCCTGACAAAAGTCTTGTCGCTTATCTATTTTGTAGAAACACCTGCTATTAACCTGACTTTAAATTAA
>JAUCMS010000158.1:453703-469255 GCA_032357445.1 Enteromius radiatus | reverse complement strand
ATATTCTGAGTTAATAAATGTTCATGTCTTGGAATCCTTCGTGTCTGCCTCTCTCTCTCTCTGCCCTGTTGTGAGGCACTGCGCTACACACACCTCTGACGGACCTAAAACGTTACACTGATCAGGGAGTCAACCATTTTAAGGGCTATCTCAATTGCGAATTCCTTCCACTGGTACTTTCACTCCCTGAAAAATCCCACAATGCACCGCAAAAACATAGTGGGCATCGACGCTTACTATGCTCCTTTACCAGAAATAACATCACATTTCTGAAGCGTGAAACATAAGCCACACAAGTGAACATGATAAATATAAATGACAGATTTGAAAAGACAGACAGTTTTTTAGAATATTTCAACACAAACACACAATGACCAGTAATGTACACATAATTATCATTTAGAATTAATACTCGGCTGAAATGTTGTGAGAACATGTAACAGAACAATGTGATTAAAGAGAATAAAAAGTAATATGAAAATTAGATTGGTCCTGAGTGTTGTTTATTAATTTCATTGAGGACATTCTATTATGTTGGCCGTTGATGCTTCACGTAATCACGTCACTGGAGTGATCACTGTTCAAACGTGCATTGAGTCAGGGAACTTACCAGCACACAATCTACTGATTCACAAGCTCGGAACCTAATTAAGATGCACCTTTAGTCAATGGGGGCATTTATTATTGGTCTACATGGTATTGTTAAGTGATTAAATGTGAACATATTGTGACCTGATTGCTCTTTGATCATAATGAAGCATGAAGTGGTCACCTGCAAAAAATCTATTATACTTAAAATGTCTTGTAAGCATGTTATTTTGTCAGAATATGAAATATCTGAATACCTGGAACTAAAATATCCAAGCATTTTTACAGTGTAGTATATAGTAAAACAAACTTAGTATCTTTTTTTTTTTTTCATCAGTTTGGAATAATGCACAGTTCTGCATCTATAGTGTATCATGCCAATGTCTCTAAATGTTAAAATCTGGAAACTCTTCATGTGAGATACTGAGAGAGTTGCATGTCACCTATAATAATATTGTTTTCTTTCCCCATTATACAAAAAATGTGCTGATAGATATGAAATATGGGCAGATTGTAGTTTTTCATGTGTTTACGGCTTACAGAAGACATTTAACAATTTTGTTGTGTGTTTATATTACTTACATTTGTAATAAGCAAACTGCAGGTAGTGGTACATGGTGGCAACAAATTTTTCCACAAAGAAACCACCAACATTGGGCATCAAATTTTCCTCACATTTTAGTTTACACTTCATTACTTCAAAATAGAAATCTGGGGAGAAAAAAAGAGAGAGTACATTGCATTTATAGGCTACTGATACTAAAAAAAACAAAACAAAAACTCAACAACCTACGATGGTACTAGACTTCCTATGTCAGATCATTGCTTTTGAACCAGACTTATTTGAGTTGTAATATATTTCTAATATCCACAGCTATTAGAAACAAATCTGAGAATACATAATGACATCACTCACCGGCTAAGGTGGGGTAGAAGTCTTTAAACTCCTGCACATCGTATGACCCCTCACAAGACATCAAACACATGTTGAATGTTTTAAAATACTCAGCAGCCGCCAGCTCCAAGTCTCGAGCACTGCTGCTAAAATCCCCCGAATTATACAGCTTCACAGCCTTCAGGAATAAAGCCTAAGAGACAGATTGATATGAATAAATATTTAGTTTTTTTTTTTTTTTCTTCCAGAAGAGTGCCCTTTACAAATTAGGTTAAATAGAAAAATACTATTAGAAAGAATAAATACCTCATATGGTTTTTCCTCGTGGTCTATGAGGTACTCCTCTGTGTCAAACAGGCTTTTATAGTAGTTAAGACTCCTAGACAGAAGAGGATCCTCAGGGTTTCGCTGTAGATATGTGTGTGCTGCCGAAACTGCTTTCTCCAAGTCATTCATCTAGACACACACAACATAGAATAATTCAGTGCCTGGATTGTCTTGTTTAAATATTGTTTTGCGACTTCTCATTTCCTTGACATTAGTAAAATAAGAAGTAGGACTCACAGTTGAGCTATCTCCATTAGGTTTCTCAGATATAATTATATGCTGTGACTTGCTACTGTTAGAATAGCCAAGTGACGTTTAAATATATAGTGATTTATGAAATACATATTTGCACAGTTTCATCCTTTCCTCAGATTCATTTTATGAGCAACGTTTTGTTTAATTACAAAATGTCCAAGTTTTATTAAGATTGTAAATTCTGGGTTACTAGATAAAATTTATCTTCAATGACCAGTACTGATCATAATCAACACATTTTCCAAATACACTAAGAGATTAGGCCTATATAGGTGTATGATTTCTAGTATAAGACCAATACTCTCTTTTGAGAGTAAATGTATAATGATACCAGTGCTTCATGATTGTTGCATAACATCTTTTCTTTCTTTGTTTAGCTTTAAAAGAGTTAGAGTTAGAGTTGTGCTTTATTGTCATTTGCAGGAATTTTTCTTGGACTCAAATCTGCAGCAACATCCACAAAAAACAACAACATCAACACATTGTTAGTTAAAATACCATTGCAGTTACTACAATTTAATGATTATCTTATAGCGATCTTATAGCAATTACTTTGGTAACACTTTACAATAACAGTACATGGACTATCATGTACTAATACATGAATGAACAATTACTTGATTATAGATTATATGATGAGTTAAGACATTAATTCACATTAATTATTGCATGAATAATGCCACCTTAATCACATGTTAGTTACTGCATGGTAGTTAATGTATTAATTAAAGATTTGTGATAAACTAAATAAAACATGCTTTTGTTAGGATGGAGTTCCATGCAGCCCCCCTAGAGTATTTGTTTTCCTGGTGTTTTGATTTTGGACTGTTTTCTGCCTGTCCCGACCTTGATTCTGCATTGCCTCCACTGTCTGCCAGTTTACCGACCCTGCCTGTGTTCTCAATAAAAAAAAACCTTGCATATGGATCCAAACACATCCGCCACATTTCTGACATGAAGACTTTGACAAAAAAGGATCCAGCGGGTTACTCAGAGGCCTTTGGCCAGTCAAAAGCCCAGCAGAACTCCTCAGCCTGCTTACACGACTAACAGAGATTATGGCAAAATCCAAAGTCTCTCTGGTGATTCCGCCTTTGGCTGCACTAAACCCTGAGGTGTTGGCTAATGCCGTAATGTACCCAGAGGTTCCACCAGTGGCTGCACAACCTCTGGAGATATCGGTTGATGCCATAGATTCTCCAGAGGTTCCGCTGGTGGCTGCGCAACCTCCAAATCCCATAATGAATGCCCGAATGCACTTGCTTTGCCCAGTTTCTACCAAAGAGGTTCTGCCAGTGGCTGTTCCACTTCAAGAGATGTCGGTTAAGGCCGTAGATTCTCCAGAGGTTCCGCTGGTGGCTGCACAGCCTCTAGGTCCATCAGTTCGGGTCATAGAACCCTTGCCTTGCCCTGCCACAGACATGGAGGCCGTTGAACCCTCAGTCCAGATCCCTGCAGATTCCTTTCCGTCGTTTCAGAGTTCTGCTCCAGAAATGCGGCCAGGAGAGCCATTGCCTTATTACCTTCCTCAAACCTTCTTAATCTTAATCTTAAATTTGTTATCAGTGCTATTATTATCATAACTGTTGTCATCATTAATTCTTTATACTATTATATCTGTGGTACTTTACATACACTTACATACACACACCCATGCATACAAATCATGTTGTGTTATGTTTTGTTGACCTAAGTTATTTTGTTTCTGATTTTTTACTTGTAAATTGTATATGCTTGCATAATAATAATTCAAAACAAATTACAGTAACGCAAATAAATAAATAAAGTAGACCTGTTCATTTTTAAAATTGCTTGAGAAAAAGGACAACTTAGTTCTTAGATATTAGTTGACATCTGGACCAGAGTTTGTGTGTTAAAAGTTTATGCAAATACATTTAATATTCTCTCATGCCCCAAACATGAACATGGCCACATATTACTTTTTTTTTTTTTAAATACACGCAAATAAGGGCGCTGATACAGCGGGACATCTGATCATGAACGCAATCCCGACAAGTTTTTGTGATGCACGGCAAACAATCATACATGCCGAAAATTGTAATTAGAATAAACAAACCAAAAAAATGTCTAATGAGTGTATTGTATGTGTCAGGGTCAACTTCAGGGCAGGAAGCATGCAAAGCGTAGATCACAATGAAACATGGTTTATTCGATGAAGCAAGACAGGATACAACTCACGTAGCACGTAGACACAGGGGATGACACTTGACGACTCGACAACATGGACTAGAACATTTACACACTATATACACACACTAATGACACAGAACTAGACTCACATGGGTTACAGGGCTGGACTCCAATTAACACACTCAAAAACTGAGCTTGGAAACTGAGGTCATCAGGATGCCACAGAGACTGGGGCCTGGGAATGACACAGGGGCTCTGCTGCGCCCCCTGGAAATTTTTCTGAAAACGTGCTATATAGCTCGCACATACTTGCAGTTATGTATATGAGACTTGGTACACATATAGATCTCACTGAGCCGAAGAACTTTGCGCACTGACAGTTAGTGCTCTGCCCAACAGGAAGTTTGGGGCTGTTTAAAAAAGGCATGCTCTGGAATTTGATATACTCATCTGAGGATTTCCACTGGGTTGCCACCAAACTCTGTGAACTTGATCTCAACGTATTGGGGACGCTAAATTGCAAAGGTTTTTTACATCTCATATCACTCATGGCGAGTCGATGAAGTTATGGCGAAATGAGAAACAGGAAGCGTCTAATAACGTCCACATACATTATCTGATTTTGATCAAACTTCAGGGATGTGCTCATTGTGTGATGCCGATCACATAGATGTGACTATTAGGAGACAAAGTTATAGCGCCACCAACTGGCAGCAGGAAGTGTGTCATTTTCAGAATGCTTTGAATTTAGCTATTTAAGTTACTGAGGAACTTAAATTGCGAACGGCTTTTGGATAGCTTGAACGGTGCTGTAATGGTGATTTTTTAAAGTGATGCTTTTTAGATATCAATAATTGTCTTATATCTTTAAATTGCATTATCCAAACTCTTCACAACTTTTACTTACAAAACAAAGGTCATTCTGATGAAGTGTGGTTTCATAACTTTATAATGCTCAGGGAATTAAAATTATTACATTAAATAATGCCAAGTGAAGGCTAGGTAATAGCAAGGATGAACACTAGATGGAGGTACAGGATTACTAAATCTCTGTGTGTCAGCATGAAAGTTAAGGCATAGAATCAACTTTAATATATATTTCAACAGGATAAGAAATCTTTTAACTCTGACTCTTTACTGCTCAGTTCAATTATTTAGAATAAGAAACATGTATAAAATAAGTTAATATTTTAATGGTAAAATAGTTTTATATAATTATTTCACAGATGCTTATGGATTATTTAAAATAACTTGAAAATAGTTGAAGATCATAAAAAGTTTTAGCAGCAATTTAAAATAAAGTCTCTTAACATTAGTTAATGCATTAACTAACACAACTAAAAATTAATAATATTCATATACATCATAACTAACAGTACATAAACTAATACTACAAAACTTACATTAAGTAATATATTAATACACTTTAAACTTAACTTTAACATTGATGAATATTATATCATTTTTGTTCATGTTAACTAGTATAGTTAAATAATATAGTTTTAACATTAGCTAAATCACAAATAACAAACTAAGTATGAACAACATATTTTTATTGTGTTTATTTGTTTTGTGCATTAACTATGGATGTTAATAATGTAGAAGTCAATCATGTACATAATATTAACTAAGATTCACAAATTCTATATAAATGTTGTTCAAGCTAACTTGTTTAATGGTAAAAATTAAAAACTACAGAGTGAATAACATTAATAATATATAATTAACTTTCAATTAATAAATATAGTTTATGTTAATAACTGAAAAATGTTACCAAAGTTTAAAAAAGTGAAGTGAATTGTGGCCAGGTTTGGTGACCCATCCTTAATTTGTGCTCTGCATTTAACCCATCCAACGTGCACACACACAGGTGAGGATTTAACAACCACACACACACACACACAGTGTGAACACACACCCGGAGCAGTGGGCAGCCATTGCTGCGGCGCCCGGGGAGCAGTTGGGGGAGCGGTGCCTTGCTCAAGGGTCTCACCTCAGTCTACCTACCATTGTGTGTGTGTGTCTGTTTGATGGCATGGAAGCATGAATAACATTTTTTTCAGGGTTCAGTGACTGAACTACTGAGGCTGGAATAGGTTTCAAAAAATTGGGAAAATTAGGATTCATGGAACGTTACTCTTGTTGACACCCAAAAAAGATCATAGAACTGTAGATTATGTGCATTGAGCACGTCATTTGTTCTTGGAAATAGTCCAATCTAACCAGTGCCTTTATCAAAAATTGACTTACAGGAACAGTAACCCTGGAGCTTTCTTCACTGAAAGGCACATTACATGGCTTATGACTCAATCCAATCTAAAAGTAATTTGATCATTAGTTTTTGATAGAAATGTTTAAGCTCGTATTGATATAAGTTGTTGATATCGCTATTGAATTTTATTGGAGACAATTGTAAGTGTTTGAGTCTTTAGCTAAGGAGAAAATCTGAGCAGTGTGTGATGTTGTTGAGATCTTTTCCAAATCTTTAAAAGAGACAAAAGTGAGATCTTCACTGTCTCCAGCTATGGAGAAAAATGTGTGTGATGATGATGATAATGATGAAATCTATTCTAAAATGTTAAAGCAGACCATACTGGGAGTTTTAGAGTTTTGCATCCTTTTATTATAAATTGTTACAATAGCAATACCAACACAAAGTCATTTTACATTTCTATGACCTGATAACCAGATATGCATGAAGAAAAATTTAATATTTACTTTACTTCAGCATTACTTTCGCGCAAGTGGCTGTGAATGCTCATTAAAAAAGATTCACGGCAATAATTGAAACAATAAACAATAACAACTGAAACAATAAAAATGAAAGAAATCCTGTTTTGGCGTAAAGCAGTTTTAAGACATTAGTACATCTTTATAGTGCGGTTGTTTTGCGATTACGAAGCGCTTCTTGCGTGGACGTGGCATGCCTCTGAATGGACCAATGAAACGCAACACACCGATTTAGGCACGTACACATTCAAAAATGCATTATTGTTCATATAGCAGATTTCATCGATTAAATTCGGCTGAACAGTTAATGTTGTTTGTAAAGCACTTTAAAGCAACACCTAGCGTTCTGGCTCATCGCAAATCCATGAAAGTGATCTCTTACCTGGTAATAGACGTACTGAAGGTACCGGTAGGGTATCCTCTGTTCGAAAGCACCCAAAGTCTCTCGCTTAGGATATGAATTAGAAAACACGGGAAAGTTTGTTTTGCACCTTTTCAGGCATGCAGCTCGCATTATGACGTGTCCCATGACCAAGAGGGTAGTTTCCGTGTTGTTCTCCTCGTATTCCCGGCCCACAGCGTTGCAGTTCTGACTGCAGTGCGCTTCGCTGTCCTTCAGGAGCCGATGAAGCCGCAGGCTCAGCTCCAAATATTTAGCGCTCTGCTTCCAGTCCTGAGCTGCGTACATCTCTAACGCGTGCCCGTAGGCAGATTCCAGCGGCATGAGGTCGTTTGTTGGAAAGCTTTTGAAGCTGTATTTCTCATATTGAGCCCCCACAGTACAAAAAAAATAGGCAGAACCGAGAAACACGACTAAACATATTCTTGTTTGGGCCATGCTTCTGTTCACGCGTCTGTTCCTCATCGTAAACGCCGGTCCCAGTGTAATAACGGAGAGTTGAGATTCATGTCAGACTGCACGTAGGAAATCTGTGGCCCGTTGGGGTTTAAAGAGTTTTACGGTGATGGAAAACTCTACATGCCTCCCAAATTCTGAACGGGACTGCTTCTCTGGGTCTAAACGTCCGTCAATTTTACGTAATCTTGTCGTCGTTGCTCTGAGAAATAATTAAAAGCTAATTTACAGATTATTGTTTTAAAATGAATTAAAACAAAACACAAAAAACAATGTTGGCTCTTGTGCCACATGATTACACCTTTAGTCTGTTGAACACACTTTTAATTTAAAAGGCTGGATCTAATCTGAGATTTCAGTTGGTCGTTCATAAATGTTTAAGAGATGTTTTGTTTTAGAGCTAAGTAAATCCACCAAACAATTTCTAATTTAAATTTACAATTTATACAATTTAAATATAAAGCCAACCCACTAAATAAACAAAGATATTATTTTTTAAATTTTATTTAAACGTGTTGGATATTGGGTTAGGAATTGTATAAAACCATGCAGTTCAGTTAGCCTTCCTTATAGTGACAAAACATTTTGTTACATTTTTATATTCTGGCTTTTGTATTGTTGAATAATTGATGCTTATGATACTTCAGGAAATCCCTGACCGGATGGAGTTTAGGACCGCGCGGTTGATGTTGCTGCTCCTATGCATTTTGACACGCAGTACAGTAACAGCCTACGTGAACATCAACTTCTTTCAAGTTATTTTCCGCATGTTTGCACACAGTTTCACAGATTTAAGGATAACAAATGCATAGTGACATTTTGATATTGTCTTGATTTTAAATGGCGATAACAACAGCTCTCACTGTTTTCCTCATTCTCATACATGTTGCATGTGGTCAGTTGGAAGATGTGATTATTGATCGATATTTCATACCAACACACTGTTCGAGAGAGGTTCAGATCGGAGATTATGTTCGGTATCAGTATAACGGCACATTCAAGGACGGACGGAAGTTTGACTCCAGGTGAGTGAACTTAATATTCCTTTATGTGCAGCGTAGTTCTTAACATGTCATCACCTTTTTTTTTTTTTTTTGTAATGCATCAATTTCATCAGTACTGATTGGATACTGGATACAAGGATACTGATTGCAAGACACTGGACAGAATTATGCTTTTACAGAATATATGTTTTTAATTTTACTTTACTAATATGGCTTATTGTAGGGTGATTACAGTTACTCAGGAGTCACATTTGTTCGGTCGGAGTTTCCAGACTTCCAAAGGCCATAGAAACTGATGTATAGGTGCCAGCCTCCAACTAACTTTACATTAGTCATATTGACATCAATTTCTACAGGTTCTGATTGATTAACAGTACAGATATTTCTAAAAACATCTAATTATGATGTTTTCTTTCCTTAAAAACAGTATCTTGGAGACACAAAGTTTCATTCGAAAGCAACTATTGTAAGAGTGAGTCACAAATCTTGTTAGGACACTTCTCATCTGTTGATTCTCCTGCAGACTGTTTCTTAGGCACAGTCATATTCCTAAACTATCCCTGCAAATACACCATGCGATAGAACATTAAATACATTTTTGAGGACACAGTTTTATGACATTTAGGCTATTGCAAAAATAATAAACACTTGAACTATGTTACATTTTTATTGTATTTAAAGTAAGCACATCCACTATTGAAAGAATGCAGTAATGCTGCCCTTCTCATTAATTAAAAATTAATTTTACACTTTTAGAGAGAACTGCACAATCATCTTTTCACCATATAGTCACTTGTGCACATCATAAAAGCAGTTTTCATAAATTTTATATAAAATACATGTGAAACATTTTCTTAAAACACTGTTGTTAGATTTTGCAGTATTTGGCTGAGCAGTGGTTAGGGTGACATTTCTTTGATGCATAAAATAATAAGTTCTTATGGAGAGAAGAATTTATTGAAGGTGGCATGTTTGTCTCTAAAATATCTTAATCTTTAAAATAATCTTAGCTTCTCCCAAAGTTTTGTTTGTGAGACAGACCTTTACACCTGAAGACAAAAGGGCTAGAAACAGTTAAGATCCTGTAATCTGCAAGAAGTTCCTGAGAAATGCTATTCTTTTGTTATTCTAACTGAATGGCCCATTTGGTTCACACTTTTACAGACACAGTTTCTGTTGATTGCATCTGAGGCATGGTAAATGCATCTCACGTTATCTTTTACTGTGCACAAAATTCTAAAATGTTTTCATATAGTTCATATACAGCAAACCAAAAACAACAATAATTGCAGCTTTACAACAATTTAACACAAATTATATGCATGTCCCAATGTCCCATTTGTCCAAACACAATAAATGGAACTCTGTAATTTGTCATATTATCAAATTTACATGGCACCTGCATTTTCTTTTTAAATTTAATATAAAAAACAACAGTACTACTAGCATTAAATTGATGTTCCTAGAGATGACCAAAAAGAGGGATGTGATAAAATGAGGAAATGAGAGGCAGAGATGAGTTTTATAAAAATGTATTTACCACAATGTGTCTGAACTAAAGCCATTCTGAAAGGAAGAGTGGACCAATACTTCATTATAGCATTGTAAACGACTGCTATATCATAAGGTCTGTTTTGCCATCTTTCATTGCTAAAGGTTTAAAGGAGCAGTTTGTTTTTCACATGCATGATTGTGATGTTTACTCTTGGTTTCATTTGTTTCATATTGTAAATATGAATGTTATTCATATTGTATTTTGTTTAGATATAAACAACAGCAATAAAGGATCAAGAACATCAGTGGCAACCTTTTTTAACCCAACCTGATCTCACATAATTCTGTGCAATGACCAGAGACTCTTAACTCAAAATTCGGTGTTACTGTCACAGAATGGTTGAAAATTCTGTGATGGGCTCACGGAAAAGATTACAGTGTAAATGACAGGCATCGACCGTGATGTACTCATGAATAACTGGATTCAAATATTGAGTAATGGCATTGCCATTATTGCCTACGTATTGGGGTGTGATTTTTCACACTGTAATCATTTTACACTAATCATTTTAATCAGAAACACAATCAGCTTACTATGCACGAGCACAATCTATAAATATTTATTTGTTATAAATTTATGTTTCACCAGATCCCCTCATTCAGGTCCTTAACCGTGCTCATAGCATTAGCACATAGACAGTGGTAAAAAGCGCATGCGCACAGTTTCAGCTCATCGACTCTCAAATTGGAAATGTCCGAAAGAAACTGGTTCTTGTTGTACCGGTGATCCGACAACCGCTGCATCCGGTTCTTGACTCGAGAACGAGATTCGAGAACTGAAACAGTGCCACTTGGTTTGCTCATGCAGTAGTTTGATTACGTAATTTTTATCATTATACCACCATGTCAATCAATCAATCAGTCATTCAATCACTTTTATTTATGTAGCACTGAACATTGCCAAATAGGAGAACAGAGTGATGGTAATGTTTAATGATGAGATTAAACTATTTATTTATCAAATGCAGAGATGGTCTCTATAATCAAAACAACGACAATCACTGGAAATTAGATGCCCCCAGCTAAGCGAGCCAGAAATTACAGCGGCAAGGAACCAAAACTCCATTCGTTAGAGAATGGAGAAAAAAATGTTGGCAGAAACCTGACTCAGTTGGGGCGAGTTCTCCTCTGGCTGGACGCCCAGCACCTAATTTCCAGTTCAATTTTAAGTGCATGTCAGTTTGTGCAAAGGACTTATAGTGTGTGTGTGAGTAAAGAGATGCATCTTTAATCTAGAATCTAGATTTTAACTGAGAGTGTGCCTGCCTCCCGAACAGTATTAGGTAAATTGTTCCAGAGTTTGGGTGCTAAATAGGAAAAAGATCTGCCACCCACAGTAGATTTTGACATTCTAGGTATTATCAAATGGACAGAGTTTTGAGAACGCAGCATATGTGGAGGACTATAATGTGATAAGAGCTCGCTCAAGTACAGAGGAGCCAAGCCATTCAGGGTTTTATAAGTGATTAACAAGATTTTAAAATCTATACAATTTGATAGGGAGCCAGTGCAGAATTGACAGAACCTAGTAAGGTTCTAGTAAGGACTCTAGCTTCTGCATTTTGAACCAGCTGTAGTCTATTTATCAAGCGTGCAGAACAAACACCCAATAAAGCATTACAATAGTCTAGCCTCAAGGTCATAAATGCATGAATGAACATTTCTGCATTTGAGGTTGAGAGCATAGGTTGCAATTTAGATATGTTCTTGAGATGGAAAAATGCAGTTTTACAGATGCTAGAAACATGGCTTTCAAATGAAAGATTGCTATCAAACAGCACACTTAGGTTCCTAACTGATGAAGAAGAATTGACAGAGCAGCCATCAAGTGTTAGACAGTGTTCTAGATTATTACAACTGGGGTTTTTAGGTCAGATAATTAACACCTCTGTTTTGTCAGAATTTAGTAGTAAGAAGTTGTCATCCAATTTTTTGTATTCAATTAAATTCAATTCAAATCAGATTTATTTGTATAGCGCTTTTCACAATACATGATGCAAAGCAGCTTTACACCAAAGTAGTGTTTTACAGTATGTAGTAGTAGTTTGTACATGTATATATGGCATAGATGTGAGGTAAAGATCAATTAATGACATAATCGAACAGACAAGAAGCATTATAAATTAGTAGCAGAATTCTGTATTGCTTTGTGTTGTTCCAGGTTTGGTATCATCTGAAGTCCTCTGTGGGGTTGGCATTAGGGTTGCGCGATAATGCACATTGTCATATCGTCCTATCGTCAACCTGTAAGATCACCGATACACGATAGTATCGGGGGGAGGGGTAATTTTTTTAATATTTATTTATTTGTTTGCTTATTTATAAGATCATTTTACTTATTAGTCTATTTTTTTAAATTCACACTTTTATTTAAATATTACACTTCATGCAACTAAAACAAAACGAAAATAATGCAGTTTTGCCGGGGTTTTTTTACATGGTTAAAATAACAGCTGTACAATGGCTCTTTATAACAAGCAGGCTTGACATTATTTGTGAAAGGAGGAAATTTAGTTTTAAAGTCGCTTGTACGTTTTTCAAAGAGGAGTGATTCTCTTTTAAAAATCGTCATGCATTCCTTGCAAGCCGCAAATGTATGATGCGTATTCAGAATAAATGCACAATAATCAGTCGGCTATGAAAATGAAAAGAAGGTTTATTTAACATAAAAGAGTGTTTATCTTGTCGCTAATAACCAAACACGTTTCAATAAACAAAAAGCAAAAAATAAATAAATAATAATGATAATAATAATAATGCAATCTTAGTTAACAACATAATCACTCCACTTCGCAGCCTACTCAAACCAGAAAAAGTTCACCAGCTTGTTTTTTTGGCAAAAAATCTGTAGACGGAAGCATTACTCTTGCGTCGTAAACAGTCATATTGTTTTAAATTTGTAGGCAATGTAACTAAGATTGCATTATTTTAGATCTTGGTAATTTATTTTTATTTCATTTTTTTGCTTTTTGTTTATTGAAAGGTGTTTGGTTATTAGCGACAAGATAAACACTCTTTTATGTTAAATATGTTAAACGAGTTAGAGTTTGAAATAAACCTTCTTTTCATTTTCATAGCCGACTGATTATTGTGCATTTATTCTGAATACGCATCATACATTTGCGGCTTGCAAGGAATGCATATGACAATTTTTAAAAAAGAATCAATCCTAATAATTGCCTAATAAAAAAAAAAAGACAACTAGAAAATAAGCCGTATTATCATAATTTTAGCTATCATCCATATGGCTGACTATCGTCGATAGACGATAGTATCGTCTATCAGCAGAACCCTAGTTGGCATCATCTCTTCTTAAAGATTAATAATGAACATCTAATCAGATATAACTGCAGGAAATGTTGAGATGCATTATTCGAATGCTTGGCTAAAAAGATTATATTTAGGTGCCATAGAATGCATTGAAAGAATAGAAGGTATGTAGATTATGTAAGGGGAAAAATGCCCAGAAATGGTTTTACAGGTCCATTTACAACCCTAGAATTTGACCCTAGAATGAAACAGTCTGTTTATGCCTCATTTGGAAGGTCTGCTCTGATTGGCTGTTTCTCAGCGTTGCTAATTTCAGTAGCACAGGTATGCAAATGTGGTGAGCGTAACTATTACGCCTCTAGACTGTTACGAAACAGTCTGCGTTGTGTTAGAATTTGACCTTTTTTCAGTCGTCTTTTGCAAACACTTGATTTATATAAAAAGTAGGAAACAATGGTGTTTGAGACTCACAGTATGTTATGTCCATGTACTGAACTGTTATTATTCAAACATGCCAAGGTAAATTCAGTTTTCCATTCTATGGCACCTTTAATCTAGATTTAAACAGAGAGAGTGTGTCTGAACCCAGAACATTATCAGACACTTCCACTAATGCCAAAAGAGTTTTCTAGTCTATTCATGAGAATGTTGTGGTCGAGAGACTTAATAAAAGCCAGTTTGAAGGCTTTGGGAACATATCCTAATGACAACAATGAAGTAATAATAGACAAAAGAGGAGAAGTCATCTATGACTTCTGGAAGCAGCTCTTTTAATAGTTTAGATGGAATAGGGTCTAGCATACATGTTGTTGGTTTAGACAATTTAACAAGTTAAATTCTTTCTTTGAGAGAAATAGTGGAATTTTTCCTCAGGGGATCCATCTGATGCAATACTGTAGCCGACAGCTGCACAGTTTCTATTTTATCTCTGATAGTATTAATCTTGGAAGTAAAATATTGCATAAAGTCATTACTGCTGTGGTCTTGTGAAAAGTCAATACCTGTTGATGCTTTATTTTTCGTTAATTTAATCACTCTATGGACTAGAAACCGAAGGCTATGTATGTTTCTATGTAATCAGATCTAGCCCTTTTTAATGCTTTTCTGTAAGTTAGCATATTTTCCCACCAAGCTAAACAAAACACTTCTAGCTTTGTTTTCCTCCAGCTATGCTCAGTTTTCTGGGTTTCTCTCTAGGATGCATGTGTGCTCATTATACCATGGTGTCAAACTGTTTTCTCTTACCTTTCTTAAGTGCAAAGGAGCAACTGTATCTAAAGTGCTAGAAAAGAGAGAGTGTATAGTTTCTGTTGCATCATCAAGTTTTCATCAATTCCATGTGACAGGACTAAATCTAGAGTATGATTTCGACAATGAGTAGGTCCTGATATGTGTTGTAACATGTATATTAAAATCACCAACAATTAAGACTTTATCTGCAGCCAGTACTAACTCAGTTAGAAGATCAGCAAACTCTTTAAGAAAGTCTGTGTGGTGTCCTAGTGGCCTGTATACAGTAGCCACTACAAAACATCACAGGGGATTTATCACGTTTCTCTAGACAATGTTACATGCAGCACCATAACTTAAAATGAGTTATACTTAAAGCCTGCCTTCTGAGAAATACTGAGAACATTGCTATAAATTGTAGCAACACCACCTCCTTTGCCTTTCGGACGTGGCTCATTGTTATAGCTGTAATCTTGTGGTGTAGACTCATTTAAAGTAATATATTCATCTGGTTTTATATAGGTTTCTGTCAAACAGAGCAAATCTAAATTATAATCATTGATCAAATCATTTACAAAAAGTTATTTGGTAGAAAGAGACCTGTGCCCGGTTGCATAAAGCACCTTAAGTTTTTCCCTTAAGTTTTTCACTTAAGGCATAATTTCCCCTTACCTAAGGCAATAACTTAAGGG
>JAUCMS010000158.1:380887-396861 GCA_032357445.1 Enteromius radiatus | reverse complement strand
AGCCATGTTCATCATCAGAGTGGATTTGTGCAGCTCGTCAGCGAACAACGGCTGTTGTATCGCAATCGGGACATCCCTAAACAACATTGATCGAAAGTTGTTGATGTTGGATGTTGATCAAATCCTTGACTGGACGGTTGTTATGACCCTCTTAATCCTGTAACAGAAAAAAATGTATTAAGACATTTAAGTTTATGTAGAATGATAAACTATAACAAGAAACAAAAGGATGCTGAATAGTGTTGTAAAGGGCACACCTCTCTGCTTCAACTCCACGCGCACAAAGACGAGCAAATTCGTTCATGTGTGACATGGCAACATGATACTCTGTGAAAGTGTGTTTCTTTTCCCAGTCGAAACAGGTTTCCCTGAAATGCTCAGCTACAGTTTTGTATGCAGATAAATCCATCGTAGAATAATCTCCAGGCAAATCATCATCATCAAAGTGCTGAAGAATGGCTTTAACGGCTTCATCAATTTTAGCTTTAGTCTGGAAGATAATAACACAAACACATTCTGATAAATAAATAAAAACATAATTTTGTTTAACACTGTAGGATATTCAAGCTGCACAATTTGTTGTCATAACTGTATTTTCAAACATTATCATGGCATGAGCAGAAATGTATGGTAAACAAGCCTTTTGTAGTTTGTTGTACTATGGGGCTGTGGAATGCTCAATTCCAATTGGCTGACAGATGTTCTACAGCTGTGCAATATTTTTTTTGGGTGCTCAAAACATTGTGAGGGGAGAATCTCCTCAACCACCTCCAGTGTGCAGCATCCACCTTGATGATGAGACGGCAGCCATATTGCATCAGAACACCCACCACACACCTGCTTACTGGTGGACTGGAGTTCTCAGTGACATTGTTCTCACGGGGGTGGGCTGCTCACACTGAGAGAGCATCGATGACCCAACAAGAGTTACCTTTCGATAGGGAACCTTAAATCAGTAAAGGGTTTTAATCACCCAGTAACACTGCTGTAGAACATCGCTTGGCATACTGGTATCATAAGATGTACTGTGTTGAATAGACATCAAACCTGACGAAGAGCTTGATATTTTCTTTCCAGGCGTTGTCTCTCGCTTGCATCAGTTTCTGTTTCAATTCGGTGCTCCAAGATTTTGAATGGCACTTCATGATTAGAGGTCCAATCTGTTAGGGCACACCCCCGAGCTCTTGTCTCCTCTTGAACTTCTTCAGGTGTGTTTTTCACAAAGTCACTGATCGGATCTTCAAGCATGTTCTAAAGAAAGTCAAAACACTATAAACTAGAAAATACAATGCTGATGGAATCCAAATATTAAGCCTTGTGTTGGTGACAATTACGAGAAGTGAATTTAGTGTTTTATTAATGTATGTTTTGCAAAGTATTTTTTACCAAGTCCCCAAAATGGCCGACGCGAGACTTCTTCATATTTTTCTGAAGATTACTTAATTGATTCCAAAGTGTTTTAGACTTAAGTTTATTCTGAGAAATACAAAAAAAAAGAGAATAGTCTTATTTGTTAGCATAATTCTATGTTTTGTTTTTTTTAAAAATCAGGCTTATACAAACCGCTTTCATGTAGTACATCCACAGAGATGAGAATTCATCAGAGAGAAAGGTCTTCCTCTCACGGTCAAAATAACAGGCGTAACTGGACTCATTTGCTCTCGCTGCACTCATAGCATACACTAGAAAACACAGCGTGTTTGTGGGTGTGTAGATACAGAAACATCTCAATAAATTCGAATGTTGGGGAAAAGTTCAGTAATTCAACTCAAATTGTGAAACTTGTGTATTAAATAAATTCAAAATCTTTAAAATTAAAAGTGATAATAACTGTGATGATTTAGGCTCACATTTAACAAAAACCCACCAATTCCCCTTCTTACCATCAACGTTTCTGGGAAGTTGGGTGAAAATTGATCCAGAGTTACAGGACTCCATATATATCACCATCTGCACCATGTTAAAAAACAGAGTATTAAAGTTTTTGGTAAGTAACTCGGGTCCTGATCACACTGTCGGGGCTTATTTTGCGATAACTACCGGCTCAGCCCAGTCGCACGTTTTTTTTTCGTGATACGGACACGATTCTTACTCGACTTTCGTGAATCCAGCACGAAATGATGCATCCAATGGAATCATAGTTTTACGTTCGTGCTGGAGTTACGAAAATAATGAAATATTCGTGACCCTGACACGAATAAATAGATTTCGTGCTAATTTCGTGATATTAGATAAATAAAAATCATTTCATAGTACTTTAGAATATTGCTGTGTCAAATCAACCAATTTATAGGAGCTTCCCTGGCTAAAACTTTTGATGCTTTGGATGAATATTTACTATGTAATCAATTGTACTGTGTATTGAACCTATTATCGTTGTTTAAAAATCAAATCTGGGTCAATTTGCATACAGCTGAAAGCAAATATGTGACCGAAACTAATAGCCCAAAATACCCCGGAATGGGTGAGGCACAAGATTTTCCTCTTTATTTAAAGGGATAGTTCACCCACACCTAAAAATTCATTAATCATTTCTTCATTCCTCATGTCATGTGAAATCTATATGGCTGTGATTTGTTAAATCTTATGAATATATTGTTTCCCCTTCATGTTTGGTATCATTTTAAAGGTCCCTGTGCGATTGTCAGTTTCAATTTAACAGTAGTTGTGATTAATAGTGAATAATATATTACTAATATATTCACTAGTAACTTATGAACCATTTACCAGGATATGTTTGATTACTTCATAATATGCAATTTTTTTTTAAAGGATTTGTATATTGTTAACATGTTATTTAATCATTTGTGAACATATAGTCATGTTTTGTAAATGATTAATCACTTATAAATGCCTTACTTGTTATTATTATGGAATAAGATGGCTCCCCTCGCATCCTTCTCATGACAGTTCGGGGAGTCGTAAAGGTTTTTTGGCTGCCATGGCGAGGCGCCTGGGGGACCTCACAGTGACGGTTCAGCCGGGGGTACGTGGTCTTCAGGACAAAATTACACCTAATAAATTTCAACTTTCAAAGTATGAAAGCAACATCAAATTAAGATCTGTATGTTTAAGAGGTAACTCGTCTTTTTTGTACCATATACAATGTTTTGTCTTCAGTCTAGCGTCTGTCGTTAAAGTGATGTCCTTGTGTGTTTGTCTGCACTGACTTTGCATATTCGTTAGCTTTACGTTGTATCCTGCGTCACTTATTAAATGTACTTCTCACAGATTTCCTGTCTCCGTGCCTCCTTCAGCCCGCTGAGAAGCGAAGTCGTGACACCCCTGCGTTACAGTTATGTGCAAGTGTGATCGCGTTCAAACCAGTATGGTGTCGGAATGGTATATGTTTCTCATTCAACCGCAATCAAACTCTATCCGGACGGAGCGATTTATGTGGATGTTTGTTTTGAATGATAAAAAGTTGAAATGAAAACAAGCCAAAATAAAATAGGAGTAACAAGGCTATTTTTAAAATGTAAAGAGTAGAAATTATGTTTTACATAATTTACAAACAAATTTCGGGAGGACCTCGTATAAATGATTAACCAGCTGCCGCCTATCTCCATATTCCCTAATTACCCTATCAGAGCTAAAGCTTCCCCTTTAAATACCTCCAACTTCCTCTCCCTCGTATCTTCGTTCTTTGCATCCCTCCGCCGCTCCTTACACCACTTAAACTGGGAACCGGGTGTCAGGTTTCCGGGCCAGAGGAGAACTGGCCCTCGCTAAGCCAGGTTCCTCCCAACTATCCCAACAAACCGATTTTGCCATCCTAGCTATTTCAGCCATCCCACCCTCCTCCCGGGGGGCTTCCTATTGGTTATTTAATGAGGAAGGGGGAACTTGTGAAAGTACAGATATTTGCAAATGCATGTATCTCTTTGCTGGGTCACGGAGGTCTCTGTGAATAAGCTACCCATATAGGACGCGTACATCTGCAAGATGTCTGTTAAAGATTACTTGATCTGGAAAGCATCTGCTGTCTACAAACGTCTGACAGATGTCTTTCAGATGACAGTTTAACATTTTATTCTGTATCATCGTAAAGAAATCAAATATACATCTATTGGGCATCTGACAAATCGCAAATGAACAAACACTCAAAAGTCTTGCAGATGTTAAATGTCTCCATGTACATGTGCTATCAGGCCAACTGCAAATAATTAAAATAGGTTCACTGGCCTTAGGAATATTAACACTGTCTTTGGTAGACACATGACTGAAGTACTTTTAAAATCGTGCTACAGTACTGCATACTTTTTGTCAGTTGTTTGCCAGATTTAAATGTTGAATGTCTCTCAATACAGGGAGACTCTGGAGGTCCAATGGTCAGCTGGAATGGTTACCGGTGGATTCAGTCTGGCATTGCAAGTTTTATAATAGTCCCGTGTGATAACCCCAGATTTCCCAATGGGTTTGCCAGAGTCTCTATGTACCAGGACTGGATCAAGTTTTACATGGGCAACAACCCATAGATTTGTTTTATTCAATTCAGCATCCTCCAACCTACTCTTATTCCCCATTTCTCTCACATTCTTAATCATTCCTTTCATCGTCTCCAACTTCCTTGCTTTTTAAAGATTGTTTGAACAGTAATTCTTAGGGCTGCTTAAGAGGTTTTTGTTTGTTTTTTTAGAATGATACAGATTACTGTGCTTTATATATGTGATATGAAGTTTGGTGCTCAGCACTGTAATCATGGATACTGGTTGTTTAAAATGTAATAATCATTAATAATATAATGATATACATAAATACATGTTTCATTAAATCAGGTGTTTCTCTCTCTCTTTTTTAATTTTTTTATTATTCATATACTTAAAAAAAGGGGCAATTCTTTGAACAAGTACTGCTTTTCTCCTCAAATTGTATTTGTATAGCTAGCACTTTTTTCATATCGATTACAACAAATCAAGAAAAACTGAGCGACCACATTGCTACATTAAACTGTTAAGTTGGTCACAGTGCCATTGATTTTACCAAGTGCAACATGTCCCTTTGTCAACATCTTTGTTAACCCTGGGACAACATTGTGATTAACCAGATTTGAAAAAACAGTTTACAGTTTGTGAAGTTTAGGCTTACAATCAGTGTTTGATGCTTGTACATCAGTGTCAGTCATTTATCATTTACTCTGATTTTATGAATTACTCATGGGTAAGGTTGGGTTTAGTTGAAGAGATAATGTCAAGACTGTATTTTCACATTAAATTTTGTTCCAGGGTCAACAAAATGTGTTGACCTAGGGTCATATCGAACTTGGCAAAATCAGAACATGTGCTCAAGCATAGGTTAAAGAGATTAAAATCTGCTTTGCAGTATATCGGGTGTTTTTCTTACTTTTTTCCATTTATGTTTGAACAGACACACTTAATTGTTTGTTTTTTTTCAGACACCTATGTTTAATTTCCCTAATTGTATTGAATTTCCGGTGCTATCTTTTCAAACCTTTAGTCAAGCAATGCTATATTAATTGTCACGTGTGGGTGTTTTCACACAAAAGAACTGAACCAAAGTGTTCAAAGTGAAAAAGGACTCAGTTTTCTTTGTTCACACTATGGTGCACTTTAGCAGTATTGGTGTCTCAGACCTCTTTGTGTTCAGACTGTTGCTTTTTGGATCTAGTCCAGTTCAGTGTTTAATGGCTGACCCTAAGACAGGAGCGGATTGGCCATCTGGCAATTCTGGCGAATGCCAGAAGGGCTGGACCATTTTTTAAATCTGGGCCAGTCAGTTTTTTTTTTTTTTTTTTTTATATTGTATTGTTTTTACATGCTGGCAGCTTTTATCTCTTGCAAGATTTGAATATTATGATGATAATAGTAATAATAAATGTTAAGCATTTGGCCCAATCGGCGACAGGCGGCTGGTTTTGAGATGGGCCGACCCAATCAGAGGTTACGCGGATGTAATCAAAATCTGGCAAGAATGTCAAAAAGTAAGTGCAATAGAGTAGAGCCCTGCATGTAGGCCCAGGGCCTGACGGGCCCTGACTTTTCTACGCTCCTCGGGCCAGGCTTCGGGACAGTTTTAACGTCATAGCTCAGACACTGTATCACACATTGAATACTGTAATTCTTTATGTGTAGCTCTCTCAGGGGCAATCATCTCGTCTTCAATTAGAACAAAATACTGCTGCCAGATACAAGCAATTTTAAATTTTTTAGTACGATAAATAAAGAGATTTTTTTAATATTGTGGTGTTTCAGAATGTATTTTTCTTCATTTGAGTGTGTTGTCTTTGGACCCTCTTCTGCTTCCAATAAAATCATAACAATGATAAGTGTTTCAGGTTTCATGTTTTATAAACTCAAAATTATTTCTAATTTGAAATCAGTTCTCTTTAAAGGACCTGGAGTTTATCATGATTTTGTATCACACATAAATTACTGTATTTATGTTGATGAAGAGAGATAATTACTCCGGTTTCCTAACTCTGGATTACTGTAAAATTTTAAATTGAATTCAAGGTTTTGTTTATAGTTTTTAAACGTAAATAGGATTGTCCTAATATATATAGTTAACCATTTGAAACCTTGTCATTGTACAAGAAATATGAGATCTTCAAGTCAGATAATTCTTCACGTTCCTAAAACCAGATTAAAATCAAAGAATGATAGGACTTTCTCATAGAAATGTTAGAAATGTTTCCTCAATTAATTTTTTTTCTTGATTTGCCAGATAGCCAGATTAAAACATAAGGGACAAAAAAACAAACAAGCCGTGAAGCATCAAAATGCAAGAATGATTTGATTACCCTACTATCAATGTAAACAGCGATTGATAATGAATAGTGTATTTCTAGTATCAAGGTCGCGCTGGTAAAGCTCACTTTGTTTATCTATTTGTGAGAGACTTCATAATAAATGAGTGTAAAAGCACACATAAAGAAACTCAGAACAAATACACTGAGGTAAGAATTTAAAATGTTTAGTTTAGTTATAACATGACATGGTTAAGTAACATACCATGATAAAAGCATTCAAAACATCTACAGAGTGCACGCATGCATTATTACATGAAGTCTAGTGCACTAGCTCATTAAGTGCATTCATTGCCATGATTACAAATGTGCTTTTCATGAATCAGCTTCTTTTAGTACATTTTCAGAACTGATTAGGTCTTAATTACAAAAATGACACTGAAATAAGCTCTTTGATCAAATGCAGTTGTTTTAAATGTGCTATAGAAATAAAAATTGTATTGAACTGCTTTGCATTATATTTCATTTCCTGCTATTTTTTGCTGAAGGTAATTAAATGCATTACTGATCACGACCCTTTGATCAAAGGATAGTTTTGTTTTTATTGTTTAAGTTTTGTAATTATTCCATTCATCTGAAGCACTCTCCCTGTGGAAATCTTACTGATGAGCTCTGCTGTCTTCCTGACTTCTTTTAAAGACTGAATGCGATCTTTAAATCCAGGCCTAGCCTCTTGTTTCTCAGACTCAATCATCAGATCAATGTAGTCAGGGATGGACAGAGGATTGGGTTTGAGGGCAATTTCCTGCAGCCGCTCCAAAGACATCTGAGAGCTTTCTATTAGTTTGGTCACAATTTCCTGGACCTCCTGAAGCTCATTCTCAAGCTTTTCGAAAATCTTTTCTTTTAACATGACCTGTCCATGTGCTTCCTCATATCTCTTTTTTAAATCCTGATAAGTTTCCTTTCTCTTTTCTTGGACATAATCCCATTTGTATTTCTGATTAAAGTGGACATCCCAGGCACACTTTCCAGGACAGACCGTACACTTTCCATCTTTCATGACTGGGCACTTATGTTTATCACGGTCATCTGCATAAACACATCTATCATGACATGTGAAGTTACATCTTTGGCAGTTGGTTTGGTAGTATTTTGTGTTATTTTCAATCCTTTTCGGGACAGTTACTTCTAATTCATATTCAAAATCCTTGTTTGCATCCATTTCAGCCTTGTGCTGCTCCAAAGCAGTTCTTGTCTTCTTGATTTCATCCAGTTTTCTCAGACCAGCATTGATTTGAGGCTGGAGACCCTGCACATACACTTCTAGCTGTTGCCGCTCTTTTAAGACCTCCTGTGTGAGAGACAAGCTCTGGGTCTTCATCTTGTCAAGCGATGTGAAGAATTTCTTCATGCTGGAAAAACCCAGCTTCCAGAACATTTGGTCAAAGTTTTCACCGTCAGACTCCTCATCCTCTGGAGATTCATTATTGGTAGCAAACAGAGCAGAGTTGTTGAACTTGAAGTGAAGAGGCTCTCCAGACTCATTGGTAGCACAGGGCACCTCAGACACTTTGATGGCCTCGAGAACAGGAGGTGTTTTCCCATCTGCAAAGGTGATCATCATAAGGATGTTTTGAGCAATGTCTTTCCCAAACATGGGGAGAATGGAGTCAAAGACATTTTTCTGTGTGTGTGTCAGACGGGCAAGTGAAGCCTGAACTACAAAACACACAGCATCAATGCAGTCGATCCCTCCACGAGCAGAGAAGAACTCATGAATCTGTTTTGTGATTTTCTGGTCACGTGAGATTCCTCTGGTGTCCCCAAAGCCTGGTGTGTCCACGATGGTCAGAGAATAAGGGACCCGGAAACCATCCATGTGATTAATTTGATATGCTGTGATCTCTGGTGTCTGACTCTCAGCCTGAGATTTCTGCTTCCCTTCATCTATCAGCACAAACCGGAGGTTGTCTTCCCATGTCACTCCCAGAATGTAGTTGATCATGCTGTTAATTAGAGTGGTTTTTCCTGCACCCGTGGCTCCGATCATCATAATGGTCTTGTTCTGTTTTGTGATATTTTTCCCAAACGTGCTTCTTCTGCAGAACCCATCGCTGTTCTGCCATGTTTCATCCAGCTTGAGTTTAAACATGGGTAGGGTTTTATTGCTTCCAGCTTTTATTTCTCTGCTCCAATTGTTTTTTATGTCATGTGCAACTGGACAGGTAGAGTAGTGAAACAAAATTGAACACAGGTTTATTAACTGGCACACAGTTTAGAAAAGCAGTGATCACTGAAACACAAAAAATGGCTACACATGTGAATTCCAATTCCAACACGGCTCTAAAATGACCTGTGAATACCATAACGTTCTGTGTTTTTGATAGATTAATGTTGTTTCTAAGCCATTTGCTGCTGTGCTCTTGTTCCAAGAAGCCTAATTCTGTGTCTTTAGAATTAGTTCTCAGCATTGTCAAAGCCAGGATTTAAAAACGACTGAGGTCTGGGCTGGGTATAACTATAGTATTCTGAATAAAACAGTATAGACTTTCACGGCTAGTGTTTTCATAGGCAGTATCAGTTCATTCTGTATCCTCCTTGTTCTTGATCTGTGTACTAGTGTTAAATGATATCGTTTTAACAATGTTGATCATGTTTCTGATGGATAATATCGTTTTATTTTTGTGTTTACCTTACTGAATCTGATTTCCTGTCAGAAATGACTTGTCCATGGGCTCACAAGATTAGTTTAAGTGATTGTGATTGCAGTGTTGCCAGATATTGCAATTTAAAACAAAAAATGAAATGATTAAATTTCCAAAGTGTCAAATCCCCAAAAACACTTACAATAGCTGGATCTGGCAACACATACCCCACGCACTCATTCACTACTGTCTCAAGTCATGTTCACTTCATCAGCATCTCGCAGCAATCATTTTCATACCACAGATGCTAAACATTCTTGCAAACTGTCTAAACTGTATTATACATGTCATTCAGATATTCATATGAGTAGTTTTAGTTAATTAGACATTCAGAAAACAAATGTTATTTTTGGACATGATACATTTACAGAGGTCCAAACATTGGTGACCTCACAGCTGGCTACGGGCCTGTTCCTGATTATCACTGTTTATTTTTGATGGTTTAGGAATCAGGTTTTTGTTTTACAGATGTAATTATCAGGAACCCAGATAGCAAAGTTCCTGAGGCCCAGATCAGCCCCAAACCTGACACTTTGATCTGGCCCACATACTGCATGTAATGATGGCACTTGGGCGGTCCGCTACTGTTTACCTAAGTATTGTGTGTGTGAGCCAACCAAATAAACCAAAACTGTCTCTAATGTGGACCACAATTTTTATTTAAACCTAGGTCTTATCCACATTCTTCATGAGGCCCTAAAATTCAATTCTAATATTGCACAGAAAAGACAGATCCAACTCTGACAGAAGTCAACTGATGTTGCCAAAACAGATCCCATGTTAATGTCACATGTAAACACAGCCAAAGTGAACATACAGGATTTTATGTAACAGAACAACACAAAGTTACACATAACTGTGAAGTGGAAGGAAAATGATAAATGGTTTTCAACATTTTTTACTAATAAATTTCTAAAAAATTTGGCGTGCATATTCAGCCTGCTTCTAATGGAGCACTGTCCAATCCATCATTCAAAAATGGAAAGAATATGGCACAACTGCAAACCTTCCAAGACATGGCCGTCCACCTAAACTAACAGGCCGTGCCAGAAGAGCATTAATCAGAGAAGCAGCCAAGAGGCCCATGGGAGCTCTGGAGGAGCTGCAGAGATCCACAGCTCAGGTGGGAGAATCTGTCCACAGGACAACTATTAGTGATGCACTCCACTAATCTGGCCTTTATGGAAGAGAGCCAAGAAGAAAGCCATTGTTGAAAGAAAGCCATGAGAAGTCTGTTTGCAGTTTGGCACAAGCCATGTGGTGAGACCATCTGGCCAACATGCAAAATACTATGTGGGGAGGAAAACTAACATTGCACAGCCCCCCCGTGAAACGTGGTGACAGCATCATATTGTGGGGATGCTTTTCTTCAACAGGAACAGGGAAGCTGGTCAGAGTTGATGGAAAGATGGATGGAGCCAAATACAGGCCAATCTTAGCAGAAAACCTGTTAGAGTCTGTAAAAGACTTGAAACTGGGACGGAAGGACAACGACCCTAAACATGCAGTACAGCCAGAGCTACAGTGGAATGGTTCAGGTCAAAGCATATTCATGTGTTAGAATGGCCCAGTCAAAGTCCAGACCTCAATGCAATTGAGAAGCTGTGGCTAGACTTGAAAATTGCTGTGCACAGACTCTCTCCATCCAATCTTACTGAGCTTGAGCTATTTTGCAAAGAAAAATGGGCATAAATTTCACTCTTTATATGTGCAAAGCTGGTAGAGCAATACCCCAAAAGACTTGCAGCTGTAATTGCAGTGAAAGAGGGTTCTACAAAGTATTGACTCAGGGAGGCTGAATACACAAACAAATGCCTGCCACACTTTTCACATATTTATTTGTAAAAAAATATTACTCATTTTCCTTCCACTTCACAGTTATGTGCCACTTTGTGTTGGTCTATGACACAGAAATCCCAATAAAATACATTTACATTTGTGATTGCAATGTGACAAAATGTGGAAAATTTCAAGGGGTATGAATACTTTCGCAAGGCAATGTATGGGCCAATTTAGGCTCAAAGACACATTAGCCAGATTTGTTTTAATTTACGTGGACCACATTAATATACCTAGTTTACACCCTGATTAACCTTTATCATTTTTGCCAAAGGTAGACCACATTTGGTTGGAACTATTTGGCTCACGTGTAATTTAATAAATTTGGGCCATATTTGCTTTTTTCCATGTTCACGTCCGCATGCTACTTTCTACTACTTTTCTTTTATTGCACAGCCTGATATTTCATTGGAATTTAATAGTTTTGGTCAAATGAAAACATTATCCCTAGTATTTATCACTGATATTTCCATTCCCACCTTATCCTGTTACCCTTTACCATGATCGCATGACATAAATATAACACATTAACTTTTGCTGTCTATTACACATATTTGTGACACATGTGTGATATAATATGTGATTAAATATCAGGTAAGCAAAAAAGTATATGACTCACCTGCACTGTGCCTCATATTTCTCTGGAAAACAAAACAAAACATTGATCAAAACTAACACCAAGAGAATTTATGTATGAAGTACTCATGACTCTCTAATAAAGCTGCAAATGTTTTGGATTATTTAATAAATACATTTCTTCATACAGTACCTCTGTCTTGACTGTGATCACGTCACTCTCTGTGGTGTAGTTGAGTTTCCCCACCGCAGCACATTTGATCTCATACTCAGTTTCTTCTCTCAGATCAGTCAGAGTAACTGTGTCTTGATCCTTCAGCACAGGTTCAGATCTCCAGACGGAGTCCTGCTTCTCTTTATACAGTAATCTGAGCTCTACTGTAGCAGGACATGATGAAGGAACCACCTTCAGAACCACACTCTGACCTTTGACCTCTTCAGTGACTGGACAGGCTGGTTTGGTTGGAGGACTAAAGCAAACCGCTTCATCACATTCACTTTCATACAGGAGAATGCAGGAACCTGGATTATTCTTCATTTCCTTTGAGGACACAATAAACTTAGCTGGATTACAGTCTTTTGAATCAATCAGGTTCTTAAATATCTCCAAGTTTCTTCTCATGGTCTTTTGGGTCTCTGGACTGAGCCAAGACTTTTGTTTGATATCAGTGCTCATCTCTACATTTTCTCTTTTTGTTGAAGAACTCAGATACACCTCTTGTTTAGGAAGGATCATGTCTGAGCAGTTCAATGATGTGAATGTGTAACTGACCAGATTTCCAACCTCCAGATCCATCAAGATGGCACCTGTGTTGACTTCCACCTCTGCACCACAATTCTTCAGCTGTCTGAGGACTGTTTTAATAATCTCAGACTCTCTTTCTCTCCCTTTCAGCCATTCTTTGAGGTCACTTTCATTAAATGGGGACTCATGATGTTCTTGTAGAAGATCATTCAGTTCAGTTTCCTTCGTCCTGTCTCCACGAATATTTGGCAGCAGAGAGCCAAGCCTCTTCATGATTCTCAGCTTGTACATGTAGCAGTTTTGCTTCATTTGCAGAATTTTATCATGAAGTGCAGCAAAAGCCGCAGCAGGAGAGTCCTCCAGAAGATCACTACATCTCATTTCAGCTGTATTTAGACTCTCAATCACTGATTCGGTTTTTTGAATTAGATTCATGCTGATATCTTTCTGAAGTTTTGAAGCTCTTGAGTGAAGTTTGTGCAGAGGATAAAGCCAGACTCTCAGAGGAACCGCCAGCTTTTGGTTTTCTTTCAGTAGCTTGGGAAGATCAGCAAAAACCTTCATTGCATCTTCAAAAGAGGTTGGGTTAGATGGCAGCTGGAAGTCACCATAAAATGTACAAGTGAAGTTTTTTACTGCAGTTTTCTCAGTGTCATTCATGTTCAGGTCAGCGTGTGCATCTACTGAAATGACACCCAGTTTCTCTAGAGCCATTTTTACTTCTCCTTTTACTATCTTTTTGTCTTCATCTGAAGAAACGTGTCTATCAAACACAAAGCAGGCATCTGCTCCATACAGTATTCCTGTCACTACATGTGTGGCAATATCATTATCATCATCAGGAATATTTTCAGGAGGCAACTGATTCACGGTCAGTTCTTTAAACTCACTGGTTGAATGATAATGCAGTGTCAGTCTCTCCTGTATGAAAGACTTCTTGGTGTCTTTAAGATACTTTGCTGCTCCACTAACCTGGACGAGTCCACCTAAGACACTCAGGTTCAGTCCACCTTCAATATTTAGTAAGTTAGATTTGTCCTTAACAGTGTCTGAAGCTGTGACACTGAAATCTGTGTTAATCTGGGGACGAGAGCAAGTATTCTGCTCCAGCTGTTCTTTATTCCAGAGTCTGATTCCTGTGAGAAAAAAAAAAATATATATATATATAACTCAATAAATACAATCTGTTATTCCAATTGCACATGGTCAACGCTAGCTGGGGATGTTTTCCTTTTTGTAGATTATATATTATGAATTCATATTAAAGGGATTGTTCACCCAAACATTTAAATTCTGTCATTAATTACTCAACCTGGTGTCGTTCCAAACCCAGAAGACCTTTGTGTTCATCAAGATATTTTTGATGATATGAGAGAGCTATCTGACCCTCCACAGACTACAATACAACTGAAATGATCCCAGATCCAGAATCATAGTAAAACATCAGTAAAACAGTCCATGTGGGGAATATCACAACGCAACGAATCACAGCGCTTATATGTAATAAGCGTGGTTTACATCGAGGGGAAACAACACGTATGTATTGTGATACTCTCTAAAATGGCAGAAGACGTTAAGTCAGGAGAGAAGAATGGTTGAGTAAATTGTTATTTTTGTTTTGTCACTGAGTCACTGCTGTCACATGGACTGTTTTACCGATGCAAGTTTCTGGTTCTGGGATCATTTCTATGGAGGGACAGATGGCTCTCTGATTTCATCAAAATGATCTTAATTTGTGTTCTGAAGATGAACAAAGGTCTTACAGGTTTGGAACGACATGAGGATGAGTAATTAATTTCGAAATGAGTAAAATTTAAATTTTTGGGTGAACTAACCCTTAAGTGGTGTTGGTACCTGCTATTAACTCGTCCGTTCTGCAGTCATACAGCATGCCGAGCTGGAAGGGTCTTCCAAGAGCTGCTGTTTTTATCAGATTCACTCCCACAGAGTCCATGCTAAACCCAAACACATGAGAACACCTGGTTAGTGAGGTTACAAGAAATGTGAACTTTAAAAAGAGAGTGGCTGGCTTCTATTTTCCCCCTGGCTTCTATTTTTAACAAACAAAGTATCTTTCTATTTATACGCTGATGACACTCAGATCTATTTTCCATTAAAGCATAATGACAACAACGGATTACAACCACTACTGGCCTGTTTAGAAGAACTAAAGCTTTGGCTCTCTAACAATTTTCATTTAAACGAAAATAAGACTGAAATAATCCTTTTCGGGAGCAAAGAAAATTGCGAGTTAGATGTTGATTGTGGCTCTCTAGCTTCATATGAAACTCAGTGTGCTAGAAATCTGGGCATTCTGTTTAAACATAGCCTGAAGTTTGATAAACAGATCAGTACTGTAGTAAAATCATGCTTTTTTCACCTTCGTTTACTTTCTAATGTGAAACCCTTCTTATCAAAGAGTAATCTTCAAACAGTGATCCATGCTTATTCATGTTCAATAATAAGAGACAAAAGATACAGATTGCATTGATATCTATCTATCTATCTACAGAGACAAAGAGAGAGAGAGAGAGAGAAGCTGACAGATTTTGGTTAGTGGGAACACTGTAAATACATAGCACCGGTTTTAGCCTGATGCTAATTTCACTTACCTTCAGTGTTTTTTCAAAGCCGTTTATCTTATTGAGGAGCTAAAGCTTTTGTCTTTAGATTCAGATGTAAATATGATATGAAAGTGATGTTTAAGTGTTTCTATTTAAAGACCTTAAACACCGATTTGATGGGTTTTTCCTTCTGTGCTGAAATGCTGTGCTAAGAAGCTACTGAACTTTTACTTTCTGTTTCATGTATGCCCCGCCCTATAGAAGCATACTTGCAGTTAAAAAAAAAAAAAAAAAAAAGACAGACAAAGAGTAACATATCCCGTGTATGTTGGAGTGTACATATTTATGGGCACAATGCTTAACATCTGGAGTTGATGAATGAATTACTTTCTTTATGTAAAGATTGATTATATTGTGGGTCAGTTTGTAAGACTGTGAAAAATGTTCAAGTACACTTGACCAAACCCAAATTACAAAAGAGTCAAAGATCAAATATATGGAAATAATAATGTATACAATTTAAAGTCTTGTACCTGCAACCTTCTGATTCTTAATGGTTTTAGAGGAGTTGAAAACAATTAGGATTCATTTAGATATGATTTAACACTATTTGTTTCATTTAACCTTGTTTTTTGTCTCTATACATAGAGACATTTGCATAGAAAGGCAAACATAATCAAATGATTTTTTAAATGTGGTCAATAATACTTTTAAGCATTAAGCTCCCAGTTACCCTTTCAGTCGAATCACTTCGACGTAACATATGGGAACTCGCCAGAGAGACCAATTGCCTATGAGCTTTATACAAAAGGCCAATGAAATTGGCGTGCACTGAT
>JAUCMS010000158.1:263267-273602 GCA_032357445.1 Enteromius radiatus | reverse complement strand
ATTCAGGCTGTTGATTGGTACAGTAATATGCAGACTACGACCAGCAAAATAAGAGTCTTTTTCTCATCTCTTTTTTCATGTGGATCAAGGTGGGCGATGCACTTTCGCCCACCATGGGCCAGCCGGCCCTGACAGGGGTATTAGACAAGGGGATCCAACAAGTCCATATTTATTTATTCATCTTAAGAATAGTAAAGATATTAGGCCTTTAAATGTTTTAGGGAGAAGGTTATTAATAAGTCAACTAGCAGATGATTCCACCCTGTTTCTTGGTGATGCAGATTCCAGTTGCCAATAATCTGGCATCTCATTTCTTAAAAGCTTCTGGTTTACAATTGAATTTAAAAAAAGTGTAAGCTGATGTCACTTCATTATCATAAGTCGCACTTGTTTAATATTCCATTAAAAACTGAGGAAAATATTTAGGAATTGTTATTACTAACACTAAAATTAGAGAAAAATGTCATTTGAGTGTTAATATAAAAATATCCTAAATATTTTTAAATTCTCTAAGAAACTCTGGAATGACATCTCTACTTGGTTAAGTCTGAAATATGTGATACTTGACTTTGATTTTAAAATTGTAAAATATTTGTCCTTTGGTTGGAATTGTGATGTTGAATTTTTGGTGTTATTACCAAAAATACCAATTATTTTATTCATAAATGTAGATTCTTTAATAATCCCCCCACTTTCTTACTTTTTCAGAAAGATTTAATGATCTTCTTCAAATCTTTAAAACTTATGTGTCATAAGAAAGCCCTTGTGTAAACTTTTGAGTGCATTTTTTGGAGAGTAAGCCCTTAGTATTGTGTTTATTTTTATATTTATTTATTTCTGTACTGAATGTTTCTATTTTACACTTTTTTTTCTTTCTTTTTTTTCAATTTGACTATGCTGTTTTAATTTTTTTATGCTGCTATTTGGACTTGAATGTTAGTAAGAATCTTCTTATTGTTGTTTACTGGTTTCTTGTATTTTACTTTAAAGCAAAATAAAAAAATAATTGTCTGGTGTTAATGAATCATTGATGTCGAGCCCAGGAGTCTATATCAATCCCTGGCAATCCCTGGTTGTTGTCTTCCCTCAACTCTCCCAATTGTCTGCTACTTTACATATACATATCTTGAAGCTTTTTCAAACCTTAGTTGTGAATGACCAGTGCTGACCTGTAGTGTGCTAGTTCCAGCATTTCTCATGGATGTTAATATCTCCTCCACCCTCTTGGGGTCCCTCATGTGCACTGAACTTTTTGACAACAAAGGAATCTGAGAAAAAAACAAAAAACAAAACAGCATGCATCCTTTAATGTTTTACTCCAAGTTGAATGTGTTTTACAAGTATACAGTACACAGTCGATCTGGTATATTGCTGTTAATAATTCATTTAGTAATAAATAAAGATAGCTATATGGTAATCTCTATCATCAGACATATATCACTCATGCCCTAGCCCTATAAATGGCACATTAATAACAGAATCAATAAAATTCTATTGAAAAAGGATTTAGTGAATACAGACAAACAGCAAAAGCAGCACGTCCGCATGGCTGTTATTAAAACAGTTAATGACTAATGACTGAGCAGGTTATGAATTATACCGTTTCACCTGAAAATATTGACGTAAGTCAGATGGTTTACAGACGCGTCGCTTACAGTGTCAAATACTCGTGATTGATAAAATACAGCAAACTGTAATCGTGTCAGTAATGACGTAATAACTTACCATATTCAGACCCGAGGTGAACTTGATTATCAATATAAAATGATCAAAAGTGAATCTGTTAAAAAAAAAACTAAAACATCATATCCCTCCTCTTCCTTCTTCTGTGGATTTACTGGCGGGTCGCATAACAGTTTTTTAGGTGCATACCGCCACCTCCTGTGCTGGAGTGTGAAGTCATTTCAGACTAGTTGATTATTGTGAGGTATATATTCTATTTTTAAGACCACTATTCTTAATGAATTGTATAATTTTCTTTATTATGTTACCAGATCCTTGTTTAGTATTTAATATGTTGCATACTTTAAATTCATTGCATCCTAAGTTATGTACTTCTCTTTGTAATTCATTCCTTTCTTGTTCATACCTTGGAAAAAGTAACAGTACATGATCAACTGTTTCCTTTACTTGACATTCTTCACACAGTCCTGTACTGTGTTTTCCTGTAATATTAAGTGCAATTTAAGTTTTTTATGCCCCATTCTTATAGTCTTGTTAAAATTACCTGATCATACCAGATCGTAGAAGTGCACAGAAAAAACGTGATCATTGATTGTTTATCAATCCCTCATTCTTGGCCTACTATACATTTCTTTTCAACGTAATCAATATGTATTTTCCATGTTAATTTAGAACCAAACCATATACCTAAATATTTATATTGTGTTACCCTTTCTAAAGGCTGTTCATATAAATAAAGTTTATTATTTTCTGCAATGCTTTTTATTGTAAAAAAAAATTAACAACACATTTCACATATAGAGAATCTAAATACCTATTCATCTGACCATTTCTTTACCGCTAACCTGATTTTGCCAAGTGCAACATGTCACTTTGTTGACCCTGGGACAACATTGTGATCAGATTTGAAGAAACAGTTTACAGTTTTTGTGAAGTTTAGGCTTACAATCAGTGTTTGGTGCTTGTACATCAGTGCCAGTCATTTATCATTTCCTCTGATTTTAGGCATTACTCATGGGTAAGGGTAGGTTTAGGTGTAGAGATAGGGTCAAGACTATTTTTGCATTAAAATGTTGTTCTAGGGTCAACAAAATATGTTGACCTAGGGACACATAGTACTTGGCAAAATCAGGATGTGCTTTCTCTACGCTCTCTATTGCTTCTTGAATTTAACTTTTTTCCCTCTCTTCCACATTGCTCCGTTATCAGCATACAATGCTGTTGAAATTCCTGGATGAATACAAACACATCATTAATCATTATGTTAAATAATATAGGATTTATAGCACTTTACTGAGGAGTTCAATTTTCTATTTTCACCATCTGAGATAATACATTGCACCTTGACTTGAATTGTTCAATAAAATTAGAAACTTAAAACCCAATTACAAAATCGTCCTACTAATCCAATTCTCTGCAGAGAAACCGGAGAGTGGATTTATTTACAAGAAGTGTGGAAAAAGGGATTAAGGTGGGTGCTCTGGTGAGTGGCGTGCTCTCTTCCTTGTGCAGTGGGTCCATGAAGTGCTCCTGTGGGGCCGATCGGTCCTCAGAGACGAGGATGTGAAGGTGTTTGTTTCCAGGGATCCTCAGGAGACTCGTCACACTTCCCCCGAGCCTCAGGGACGCGGTACGCCGTTGCCAGATGATAACTCCTGGTGGTGTCTGGATGTCGTGCTGGAGAACGGTGGTCTGCCCAGGGAGAGGAGAACACATCAGAGAACTGACCGATTAGCTCCACTTCTGGGCAGCCGAGAGATGGGGGTTGATGTCCACGGGAACGGAGGTGGCTAGGGCCGCAAGCTGGTCTCTAGTCCATACCCACTTCTTCAGCAGGTTTATGTGGTACACCTGGTCAGCTCTCCTTCGTCCTGATGGACACGGTAGGTTACTGGCCCATCCCGGACTAATGGCACAATCTTTTCCCTCATCTGCCTCACGTGTTCCACTACGGAGTGATGGGCTGCAGGCTGTTGCTCCCAGGCTTCCTTTGCCACGTCCAGGAGGCTGTGGGGCTGCTGGCCGAAGAGGAGTTTGAAGGGGGTGAAGCTGGAACTTCCTGGATGCCGAAAATGACATAGGGTAGCATGAGGTCCCAGTCGCATTTGTCTTCCGTGACAACACTTCTGAGCATTTGTTTTAGCGATTGATTAAAGCGTTCGACCAGCCCGTCCGTCTGGGAATGATAGACGGTGGTCCTCAAACTTCTTCATCTGCAACAGCCTGCAGAGGTCAGTCATTAGCCAGGACATGAGGGTGGTACCCTGATCGGTCAGGATCTCCGCTGGGATTCCAACTTGGCTGGAGAGCAGGAAAAGCTCCTGGGCGATAGCTTTCGCGGTGGCTTTTCGGAGGGGAACTGCTTCTGGATACCGGCTGGCATAGTCAACAATCACCAGGATGTGTTCATCACCCTGGCAACGGCCCCACACGCTCCATCCTGATGCGCTCAAAGGGCACCTCGATGATGTGCAACGGGATCAGCGGACTGGGGGGAGGTTTCCTTGGTGAGGTCACATGGTAGGCCACACGCAGTTACACATTAAACTACTAATTTGACAACTATAATATCCTGAACAAAATTAGGCCTAATAAATTTTAACTTTCAAAGTATTAAAAAGAAACATCAAATTACAGCTGCATCTGTCAAGACGCTATCGGAAAACTCTTTTGCTCCGCTTTCATGGCCCCCCTAACTCAGGTGATGGCCACGTAGCTCTCACTGGTGCCGACTTCTCGCATTATGAGCTGCTCAGTCTTGCCTGTCTTCGCGCTAGGATAGCGTCCTTTTCAGGATGTGACTCCTGTCCACGAGCCCTCCCATCTCGCAGACGGGCAGAGGGGCTCAGTTGCTGCAAGACCAGTGAGCTCACGCTGGCGCAGCTCCCGCGTGCCTCACAATTACAAGTGATTGTACTCACCAGTACATTTGCTCTGACATGCATTGTGAGCTGTAAGTTGTAAGTCGAATCAGTATAATCAAACACAGCTGGACTCAAATGAAGGTGTAGAACCATTTCAAGGATGATCAAAAGAAATGGACAGCACCTGAGTTAAATATATGAGTGTTACAGCACTTAGGACCATGTGATATTTCAGGGGTTTTTTTTAATAAAGCTGCAAAAAAAGAAAAAAAAGAACTTAAATTATTTTAGCAAACGACTGTGATATAAAAAAGAGTGAAAAATTTAAAGGGGTCTGAATACTTTCCTTACCCACTGTATATATAAAGCAGCAGAACAGTTTACTGCACTGATAATAAATCAGCATGTTAGAATGATTTCTGAAGGATCATGTGGCACTGAAAACTGGAGTAATGATGCTGAAAATTCTGCTTTGCATCATAGGAATATATATATATATATATATATATATAGTGTATATTAAAATATAAAATTATTATTTTACATCACAATAATATTTTGTCATTTCAATATTTTTCCCTGTATTTTTATTAAATAAATGCAGCACTGATGAACATAAGAAACATCTTTAAAAAAATATTTAAAAATCTTACTGTTTCCAAAATTTTGACGGGTAGCGTATATTGTGTAATGCATGCTTACAATAATCAGTTGAATGGTTTGATAAAGAATGATTTTTACAATTTCTGAAGACTCAGAATATATAATGTAATTCATATGGACTGCTTTTACAATACTCATGCTGCACTTGTGTTTTTGTCCTTTTCCAGTTTAACACTAGTATAAACATCATATGGAAAACAGCTACCTGAAGATAAATGAAATATGCGTGTTGATGAACAATGAGCTTCATAAAGCTAGGTGTGTACCAAAAGCAAGTCAAATTCATGGAAATCCAGTGAGCTGTGAGCATATGATGTTTTACTTTGACTCACAATGGTGTGCCGCAGTTCTTATACCACAAGGAAAGCTGGTTTTTAAAATATAAATCTGGAAAAAACTCTTATGATTATTGAAAACTGTGTCTCTTTAAATTTATAATGAGAAAGACTATAGGAAACAATATTTTTAAAAGCTATTGTTTGTCTGAGATGTCTGAGTTACTAAGCAGTCCCACATATATACAGTAAATTGAAAAAGTAAGGATACCCTATTTAATTCCAAGTTTTTTCCATGTTTAAATGAGGTCTTAATATTTGGAAGATAAAACCTCAACAACAACAACATATTGCACCCTTTTATTATTTAACAAAAATAAAGGCAAAATGGAAAACCATGTGTGACAAAGTTAGGACCCCCTTATTGATAACACAGGACTTAAGAGTGCAAATAGCAGTCAGACATTGTTAATCTAACGCTTTTGATTAACTGATCATCAGCAAGTATGAACACCTTTATAAAAGCAGAAGTTTTTGCAGTTGGCTGGTGTTAATACAATGACAAGAAGGCAGCAATGATCTTAAGCAATTGTTGCTGCTAATGTTTTATTGTGTTCTGATACATAAAACCATTGAATTCAATAGGGTGTCCTAACTTTTTCACGTGACTAAATATAAATTCATATATATTAATACATATATACAGGCAGTCCAACTCCTCCAGGATGGCACATGCCATTGTCAGAAAGTTTGTTGTGTCTCCCAGCACAGTCTCAGAAGCATGGAGACAGGCAGTTACTCTAGGATAGCAAGACAGGGCCATAAAAGATCTTTAACCCATCAGCAGGACCAGTATCTGCTCTTTTGTGGGCCCTGTGCCATTCTCAGTTGCTGCAATGTAATTTCAGCAAAATAGACTAGTCTGCCATATAATTTTTTACTTTGATTTTACAGCCCTCTGGTTGATAATTTTCATTTTCTAACACATTACCCAGTCCATATCAGTATAGATATTCAAAATTACGTTTCCCCTCATTACGATCTGTGTTTCAAAGTGTTCTGTTAATTTTTTGAGCAGTGTATTTAACATATATAGAGAGAATGTATAAGTGTGATGATAAAAATAAATCATGGCAATATTACTCTTTTTTATGTAGGGCAATGAATGGCATGTGTTACATTATTGTACAGGGTACAAAAATAGCAGTTTACTTGCACTTACTCACAAAACAAGGCAGCCAAAAGATCTTTATCTAGTAGCTTTATTTGAGGCTTTTAAACTTCACAATGAAATCCAAAGTTACTGTTTAATTTTGAAGGCTAACGACTGGATGTTTTGTCGAAAAGAGAGAAACATGCCGGGCCTATTTGTAGTTATTCAAATCTTTCCATTCATATGTAAAGGCAGACACACACTCCTACTCTCACATCTTCAACCATTAACTACCTGAAAGTCGGGTCTCGCTGATGAGCTGATGATTACTTGTGAAAGTAAGATTAATGATGAAACACTTGAGATGAACATCTGTCTTTCTGCTCTCCACATCTGCACAGGTGAGTTGAAACTCAAAACTATATTTACATTAAATAAATCAAAGGCTCATGATACACAGGACAAATATTTAAGCAATTTTACTGGGCAACTTTTCTTTGAGGAATGTTTCTTGGGTACTTTCCCGTTGAGAATGGGTAACAAATTTGTATCTGGTAATGGGCCCTGTGTCTCTCTCGGTTGCTCATTGATGGCAACATTATCAGCCAAAGAGTTGGGATTTTGATAAAAGCTGTTCAACCTTTTGACAAGATGGTTACTATAGGTGAGTTAATTTGAATGACTACAGTTTTTAGTTGCTGGAATACTTACCATTTGGTAAATTTTTAATATGGCTGTTGTTTTATCTCACTATATTGGTTTGATCAGCTCAGGTGAAGTGCAATTCTGGGGGGGAAATTTACAAACGTAAACCTGAACTGCTAAATTTCAAACAATATAGCTCTCTATTTTAGCAAGCCTGGGGCAGGGCTATTAATTGAAGTACTATGATAAACATAAAGCATATTATACAGTATATACATACTAATTACTAAAATACTTTTCTTGTTGAAGGGCTCAGGAGATGAATAAAAGATGCCGTGCTCTGGGGCCAAAAGAACCCGATGCATCATCTTAAGTGTGAGTGCAGTCATCTGTGTATTTATATTCACTCGACCTTCAGTACAAAGACTTCTCTTTGGAGCTTGTGCATGCGGTCAGTGTGTGTCAGACATCGCTCATGACACCTGGTTCCAAAAGCGCTACGACCCCTACGCCCAACCCTTACTGACTAGGAAAAACTGTGTACTCAGCAATGCCCTCTATTGGTGGTGGCAAGTAAGTGCCTCGGCTGATAGCCACAATGTTAGGATTTTTTTATGCTGCGTCATTACAGACACTTATTATTACAGTCTAGTTGCTGGTTTAAAATTGTAATTTAGCAGAGAAGACAGCTCTGTTAATCCTGATTGTTCTTCTGTAACATTTGAACAGAAACTACAATATAAGAGTCGAGTGAACTATAAAGTAATAGCGGAGATGTTATTTGGCATCTTCCCAAATGAAGAGGATTACTCAGATGCTGGTCCAGGCCGTTGCAGAACCTGTGCTGTAGTGGGAAATTCTGGGAATCTCAAAGGATCTCACTATGGTGCGCTCATTGATGACCATGATCTTGTCATTAGGTGAGTGACAGAGCTGTTAACTTCAGGTAGTCTATAACTAAAATAACTTTTTCATACATTCTACCGTCTCTCTAGATATAGAGTGTCCTATAAAATTCATCAGCACAAGGTTTGTGTTGTATATTATGTTCTATTAGCATTGCAAGTCACATACTAAAACAAAAGCTAAATCAACCACAATATAATTGTAATGATAACTTGGTCAGGGTGATGTTGTATGCACAATGTAGCAAATGTTAATTTTTTTCGTAAATGTTTTTACTGTGGAGTGAATGTATCTGGGCAGTTCTAACTTTGCATAGAGAAATTTGCATTAAAAGGTTAATTTAAATAGGAGCCACAGGGTGTATGCTTCTAACATACTATGTGTTTCCACCAACACCTGAAATATCCCACATGAATGCCTCTGGAAACAGATGCAAGTGCGCTATGGTTTTGTTAACTCAGAGAAATTGCTGCTGATGTCTGAGAGTGGAATCCAGACCCCGGAAGATGGTGTCTGTAGAGACAGAGCACACACTAAGGTCCAGAAGGACCAACATGTAAACAAGACAGAGTCTCAAAAGACTGTGAAGTGGTCAGAAGAGCTGAACTTAACCACATGAGATATTGAAAGTAAATTTGTTAGTGTGAAGACAGAAAGGATAACATTTTAGTACTATAAAGGCCCAGACAAATTATATGTTCTCCGCAAATATAGACACACGTGGCACACACGCACAATTCCAGAATGAATTAGACTTTAATTAGTTAATAAAAAGTATTATAGGTGCACTCCATCAAAAGGTAAAAGATCTGCCTAATTCATTTTGTCAGGATAAATAAGGGCCCAACTGAAGGCTTTGAGCGAGATGTGGGGTCTAGAACCACTCACCGGATAATCTACCCCGAGAGCGCCGTAGACATGGACAACTCCACTCACCTGGTGCTGATCCCTTTCAAGACTGTGGATCTGCAGTGGCTCATCAGCATTTTTACAACAAAACACATTGATCGGTGAGACTGCTTTAACAAATGAGCATACATGACGACCCTCTTGTGAATTCAGCTGTGTAAAATGTGTCATTATTTTACTTTAAAGCATGCTTCAACACTTTTACCATAAAGACATCACTTTATTTCATAAGTGCCTACTCTCCTGCTTCAGCCTGTAGGTTTATTCTTATTTTTTGTGTTGACCACCTTTTTATATTTTCATACAGTAAATAAAGTTTGCCCTAGAAGCACTGCAGTTGTTCAAAATATGCCATAACAGCATAATTTCCTTTCTCTTTAGAACATATGTTCCAGTGAAATCCAGTATAAAAGCAAACAGGGACAAGGTGAGTAGCCATCAGTCAGTCAGTGCTTCAACATGTTAACCAACCAATAAAACAGCCTATCAGGCATTTAATCTGAAGAGATGTTTGAGTATTATATGTGAATAACACTTATAAATGCAATTTCGGTGTGATTTCTTTTTGTGGCATCAGGTGATGATCCTCCATCCTGGTTTTCTGAAATATATTCAAGAGCGATGGCTGCAGAAACATGGCAGATACCCATCCACTGGTTTTATTACACTCATATTTGCCTTGCACATCTGTGACCAGGTAAAACTGAATATTAACTCGTTGCTTTGAAAAAAAAATGCAGTGCATCAATATATACACTACAGTTATTATACATTATGCATTATGGAATAGAATAATAATGGCCACTATGGTTTCGGACACCACAAATAGTGACTATATAAGGGTTTAGAGTGTGATGTTGGACACAGCTAAGAAGTCAGAGCAGGATATAGCATTTTACTTGTCATAGGCCTGCTAAGCCACATTTGAGCGCTTGGTTGATAATGCTTGCAATTTATGCTTTTGCATTATTATTATGCATGATCACTTGTATATGTCTGTGCTGTTTATAGTGCATAGGCATTCATACTAATAGTGACAAATTGGTTCAGTTTCATAGAGACTGTGAGGGATGTAATGATTTAGCAACAACAAATTCATATCCTTCATCAATATCCTAACAAACAAAACAAAACTTTTTTTAAATCTTATTATCGCCTAGACCAGGGGTGCCCAACCCTGCTCCTGGCGATCGACTGTCCTGCAAAGTTCAGCTCCAACTCTAATCAGACACACATG
>JAUCMS010000158.1:244855-259909 GCA_032357445.1 Enteromius radiatus | reverse complement strand
CCTCGAGTCTGAGTCATTTGATTTTGAGTATCTGCCGACACTGAGTCCCGATCCGATACTAAAATACAAAAAGAAAGCATAAAGAAGAGCGAAGAAACAGATACAGGATGTTAATTTTTTTTTTTAATTCAACATATTTTAACATACAACTCTGTTAACAAACAGAGCACTTCTATGAGGTAGCTGGAACTCAAGTATAAATAACATAATTTTACTTCACGCTTTCTTCGCGCTGTCATGGGGCATTTCTTCTCTCCTCTTCAAACTCTCAGGTTTGTTTTCCACCTCTTGCAATCCCAAGTTTACATATCTAACAGTTTGCTATGGCAATGTTGTTAGAGCTGCACGATAATCATAGTGCGATATGTACTCCATCAGGTGCGTGGTCTTACATTGAGCCACATTCACTACGCAGAGCCATTATTCAATGATGAGCTGCGCAAATTTGGGTTCATTATCAGCGTGATTTTGCGCAGCTCGTCAGTGAATAACGGCTCTGCGTAGTGAATGTGAAGACCTCCTCCGTGGCGGAGCCAACAGTGCAGATGTCCATTGGGGCGGAGCAGGAAGTGTAGACCTCCTCCTAGACGGATCCGGTAGCGGAGACGTCCACTGAGATGGAGCAGACTGCGAAGACCTACTGCTGGGCAGGAGCAACAGCGGAGACGCCCAACGGCACGGAGTTGGCAGCGAGACCGTCCTCCTGGGCTGAGCTGTCGATGATAGGGACCCCCAGAGTGGATAGGGTGGCGAGAATGTCCACCTGGGCGAATCAGACTGCTCGGCCATCTTCTGGGGTGAGGATGACCGCGGTGACCCTATCGTCATGCTAGCCCGAAACAGAGCCCTTTTGGTGCCACCTGACTGATTAGACTCCCTCGAGTACCTTCCAGTCTGCGATAATGACCTTCCTGACCGACCAGACTGTGCGAACGCCCTCCGAACCCAGACAGACTGCGCCCTCCAAGGCCAGATTCACCCAGAATGTGCCCTCTGAGACCTGACCGACAAAGACTGTGCCCTCCGTGACCCTACTGACTCAGATCTTCTTCTCCAAAACCATACGGACCAAGCATACGCCCTCCGACACCCGACCCTCAGTGACTTTGCCCTTTGTGATCCTACCGACAATGAGCTGGTCCTCCGTGACCAAACTGAACCAACGTGCAGTAACCCTCTTGGGCTGTGCAGCCACCAGTGGAAACTCTGGAGACTCTACGGCTGACGCCGACATCTCCAGAGTCCGTGCAGCCTCTGGCGGACCCAATGGAGTGTCGGGTGTGTTCAATAGTGACCCAGAGTCGCGAGCCTCAGGTAACCCGAAGGGTTGAGAAACCCGGGACGGGTCAGACTGCACCGAGGAGTGGGGAAATGCTCACGGGCTGCCTGGACCGACTCCGAGGCCGTGCATCCATCAGCGGAACCCCTGAGGAATCCATGACCGAAGTCAATATCCCCAGGATTCGTGCAGCCACTGATGGGCCTTCAGTAGTTGTGACCGGGCGGAGCAAAAGCCCTGAGGTTTGGAGATCTGAATCTGAGGGTTGGGTAGCCACTAGCGGACCCTCTGGAGAGTGAACTGACCCCTCCGAAGGATGTGCAGCCGCTGGTGAATACCCGACATTCAGAACCAAACTGACACTAGTCACGGGAACCTGGACCATGGAATTTGAGAGCTTTGTGGCCACAAATGGACCCTCCGGAGACAGAAATGACCGCTCCGGAGGAAGTGCAGCCACTGGCGGGGCCTTGGTGAACAGGACTGGTATTTCGGCTGGTCCCTCAAACCGTTCCTCAGAGTTGGAAACCATTGGCAGCTGTCATTCGGTGACCAGTTGATCACCACTCAGCCCCTCTCGCTGAGGCAGCTCGGGGACTTCTGACAAGATAGACAGCTCCCCTTGCTGTCGAACGATGCCGGGTTGAATAGTCGAGCCGAACTGTATGCCACGCCACCTCTCGCGGTGTGGTGATGTCTGAACCCGTTGCTTTCGTCTCAGGAGGCGATAGCATGGAGGACAGCCTCACGGGCTGTAGAGCCTGAACCGACAGCTGATTGTCACAATACCTGTTGATGCTTTAATTTTCGTTAATTTATATTAAGTAGATACCGAGGGTTATGTTTGTTTTCTTTTAATAGAGACAAAAAGTAATCAGATCTAGTCTTTTTTAATGCTTTTCTGCAAGTTAGCATATTTTCCCTCCAAGCTAAATGAAACACTTCTACCTTTTGTTTTCCTCGAGCTACGCTCAATTTTCCTGGCTGCTCTCTTTAGGGTCAGAGTATGCTGTTTTCTTTTACCTTTCTTAAATGTGCTCTATGCGATGTTGCAGGATTGTCACTTCCACTGACGTTTCACGTAAATACAAAACAAAAGAGAGCAAGCTGCAAACTATTACTTTGAAAAATCAAAAGTGTCATTTCTTGTATCGCCTACTCTGTAAAGTAGCAACTCATGGAAATGTCAAGGAAGGGGGAGATATTAAATTGTTTAAACATGTGCAACAGAAACACTTATTTCACAGAAACACTTATTTCAGAATTTCTCGTTCGCGATCGAAAGTGCCAGCTAACAGACATACAGTACAGATCCAAGAAGCTCCTAACACTAACATTGAAAAATGGCATACGAGTGTCCCCATTTCGTGTATCGCTTGTCATTCTCTGTAGAGCCACAACTTGTGGAAGAGCGTCTTTTCTTCGGTCGTGCCTCAGCCATTTTCCAAAAATAATACAAAGTATTCCGCTAATCCACTCTCTGATTCATGCTGTGCAATCAACTCTGTCTATTATGTGCACATGCATTAAACCCCACCTCTTCTTGCCGATTGGTTGGCCGAAGTTTGTTATTGCTTTGGTGCACATCCTGTGCCCATAGTGTTTGTTTTGGTATTGCAGCCTCTGTGTTGTCTTTCGAGACCGGGTTTTTTTCCCAATGTATCCAGAGGGCAGACAACAGGATGATCAAGGGGTGATGTGTACAGCTTGAGATAAAATGAAATCGAACTTAAATCCTGCAACATCGCACAGAGGACCTTTAAGAGCAACTGTATCTAAAGTGCTAGAAAAGAGAGATTGTATGGTTTCTGTTGCATCAAGTTTTTCCATGCAATTGGACATGCTAAGAAATTTAGATAAATCAGGAAGATTACTTACAAAGCAGTCTTTTGTGGCAGAAGTGATGGTTCTACCATACTTGTAGCAATGTGCAGAATTTACAGGTGTATCTATATGGACTTTACACAAGACTAGATAATGATCTGAGCTTTGCTGCAGAATTTCGCTTTGCTGCAGAATTTCAATGTCGTGAAAGAGGCGTGAGCATTCCTCCTCTCTCTCCTGGACATGACTCAGACACAGGACCTGGCAACGACTCTCCTGGCTGTGATTCAGACACCGGACCTGACAACGGTTCTCCTTACCATGATTCGGGGTTGGGACCCGACAACTGCGGACTGGAATCCATGGATAACTGGATCAGCACTCCTGGCCGAAACTCAGACACCGGACCTGACAACGGTTCTCCTGACCATGATTCGGGGCTGGGACCCGACAACTGCGAACTGGAATCTGTGGGTAACTGGATCGGCAATCTTGTGCCATGATTCAGGAGCGGCAGCCATCATGGGCAGGGACTCGTGAATGGTTGCCATCTTGTCTGCTGACTCTGGCTGAGGCAGGGCGGTCATTTTGTCTGCTGACTTTGGCTGAGGCAGGGCGGCCATCTTGTCTAATGGCTCTGACACTGGCTGAGGAGTGGCGGCCGTCTTGTCTGCTGACTCTGACTGAGGCATGGCAGCCGTCTTCTCTGCTGTCTGTGACTGAAGCACAGCGAGCATCTTGTGCAGTGGTTCGGGTGTGGCAGCCATCTTGTGAGCTGACTCGGGCTAAGGCATGGCGGCCATCTTGTGAGCTGACTTGGACTGAGGCATGGCAGCCATCTTGTGAGTTGAATTGATCTAGCCCACTCAGAAAACATTCCTTGACCATTTCGTCACTCACCGGCACCAAATGGCTGTAGCACAAAAACTCATCCACGTAGCTTTCAATATCTCTGCTATTCTGATAGATGGCGCAGAGTCGAGACAATGGAACCTGGTCATTACCTTGCCGTGTTGGCATGAGCAGTTTTGCTGGATCCTGGGAGGCGAAGTATTCTGTCATCATGGAGGCGTTCGGATCCATTTGCAAATAATCTTTATTCAGGTCAAGCAGGGTCAGGCCAACAGGCAGTAAACAATCACAGAAGTCAACGAACAGATGGAGGTCGAAAAACAAACACGGGAATATAATTGATGATCATGCAAGTCAAGCTGTGGGTGATAATTACTGAATGTGAACAGGTGTGGGTGTGCAGTGCATTATGGGATGTTGAGTCCATAATAGAATCTGAGTCGAGGGGAAGTGAAGTAACACTTCCTTAAATCTAGAGCAGGGGTGGGGAACATTGGTCCTGGAGAGCCGCAGCCCTGCAGAGTTTTGCTTCAACCTGAACGGTTGAACGGTTCTAAACGTTTGAGAGTAAACCAACTTTGCTTATTGTGGCATGGACTGTTTCAGCCCTTTTCTGTGAAACAAGGACGAAAGGTTTATAAAAGATATGGATTGATAATATCTTGTCTCTCTTATGGTGCCATCTATTGAGATGCTTGATTCTCTGTCAACAGATTATTTTATTAATGGCTTGCATTGCTTTATTGCAATATGTAAAACTGATTGAATCTTATCAGAGAAGTAACTTCGTCATTGCAAGGAATTAGTTGATCAAAGCCCTGAAATAACTTGACAGTGAGAACCTGAATCATTTTCTATCCGAAAATCAGTATGATTAGTATGTACCATGCGCAAGTCATGCGTTTGTATGGGAACAAAAGATTAGAACCATCAAAAGTGTTTTCTAGTCTACGCTTTCAACTTCTGCACAAAGCATTGATGATTCCTCTTTAAGAGCATTCCTTTAGGAAGGAATTTCTATTGTGAACAAAACTTAAGTGATCCAAATAGTCTTGAACTAATAACAGCAAATCACTTTCTTACTAAAAAATCTACCACTGGTTTACCCCCTCCAGGCAAGTTTACCAGAGAAGATGTAAAAGGTGTCACCAGGTCCAATACCATGCAGAAACAATTTTTAGCTGCTGGCGAAAAGAGTATCTCTCTAATATTGCTGTTAGACAGTGCTGGTATTCTCCTAGGAGAAATTTGTTAAAGGGAGACATAGTGATTGTTAAGGATGATGATCTACCTAGGTGCAAATGGTCTCTGGGCAGAACTGTAGAAACAACTATAGATTCCGATAGACTTGTGAGGAAAGTTATGGTTCGGCTTGCTGATGAAAAATTGGGGAAAGAATGGACAATGTCTTGGTAAACCTTCTGTAATTGAACATCCAGTCCAAAAGTTGGATTTATTATAGGAAGTTTGTTAAAACTTTTTTGTTTTCAGTTTTGTTTTTTTCAACTATGTATTTTATACAAGTGTATTGTTGCATCATTGTAATTTTGAAATCATTTGCATTTGTATATTTGCACTCATGATTGACGCTTTGAAGGAATTTTAATTTTAAATGAACATGACTTGCAAAATGTGGCTGCTTAAAATAATTAAAACCCATTTCCGCTATTTTTATGTATGCGCACGCTTTGTGAAGGACGCAGCCTGCATTTTGTGGCATTTTCTCGTGTTTGTGCATCTCACTGAAAAAGGGTTTTAAAGGTAAACGATTGTACATTGTGTGAAGCAAAGTGTTTGATGTAACATGAGGTTTTGTGTTTGGTTATGTAGTTTGTTTTCATTTTGTTTTTGTGTGTTCGTAGTTCTTTCGGTGTCTACCTGAATGTCAATGTATTAAACATTTTTGGAAACACCAGTTAAGGTGCATGACCATCAATTTAACGGGGTAGCAACAATTTTAGCTTGGATACAATAAAGGCCCTCACGATGGACACGGGCACAGAACTCTGCAAGACACACATTACCATGATTAAAAGATGGTAATAAAACATAAATACTGAATCAGAAGTGTGTTAACATGAAAGTGCACATTTATTTAACACTAATGCTGTATTTAGCTGTTAAGAAAGTACAACTAAATTATTTAAAGTAGCTTGTACATTGTAAACAAATTAGTAAACCGAGACTTGTCATAGCACTTGTATTTAATTTCTCTTTTGTTGGATTTGATTGATTCTTTCATCTCCGTTGTGAGATGCTTCAGATAAAAGCATTTGCTAAATTATTAAACGTAAATGTAGTAAATTGTAAATTAGACTGTACATTTTATTGAAATTAAATTGAGTTGTGATCCAATTAGATTGGTGAAACAATGATGCAAGCTTGTGTGATGTGTGTGAGAGTTCACTGCATGACCAGAGTATGCAAACTATCTGGAGCTTGCTAGAAGCTTTTCTACAACTACTTTATCGTATCATGAATGACCATTTAATTTTTTTTTGTTGCATGCCACAAAAATCAACATATTAAATTTACATTTTAAGTTATAAAACAACACTTTATTTAAACATGAAATCAGCACTCCTAAATGAACTCTAAAAATGAGCAATAAGTGGTTTAAGGTAAATAAACTTCCACAGCTAAACACAAGTGGCTAGTTTTAAATTTTTTCTTTTTTTTTCTTTTATGGATTGACAAAATGATGGAAACATTTTCATAGAGTTTCAATCGAATATTTTATTTAGAAACATGGAATGCCTTTCTTCATTATAACTTAAATACAGCAAAATAGACATGAAATGTCATCAAAAATATCGAAAAGACAGTAGTTCATACACAAAAACATGGAGAGAAGCTGCAACTTAATTTACAGATGAAACATTCAAAGAAATCAAATCCTTAAAGATGAAATTACAAATGCATCTAATGAAAAAAACAATAGAACCTGTTATCAGCAAACCAAAAATAAAAGAATTAAAAAATAAAAAACATTGTGCTCAAAAAACAAACTAAACTTTACATTGACTGAAAATCAATCTTTACTATAAAATATCATACTTTTAATGTCTTGTTTTCCAGGAAAAACAAAAAACATCTTTAAGTTACCTTTACCTGTAAGCAAAGATTGTAAGATCATTTGAGAATCATTCTTGTGCCAGTGACACAAGAGTAACAATACTCGCAACCGAGTGCAGATTTTCTTAATTTCTCACCTAGTTGTGCTCATCAGAAAAATGGGTGTTGTTTTCTGAATGTGCACACGGATTCCCAAAGATGTCATGACTCTTCAGAAGTTGGGTTTGTGTTTCTTGACTTCCACCATCAGATGATGGAGGTTTATGAGCTCCGAGCGCACTGCCAGACTGCGGAAGGTCGGCTGGGAGAGGACCTTGTGGAAACCATGATAGTACTGGATGAGCTGGGTCAGCGCTCCCTGAGAAGACAGCATTGGTCAGTCGCTCATCAGCACGTTTGTGTGAATGTGTCATGTGATGAGATGCACCTGAATAATGCTGGTCCCGTTCTTGAAGTTGGTGAAGGACCGCATGACGTCTTGACTCAGGGCCTCCACAGACTGCTTCCAGGAGCTGGAGAAACCCCGTACCAGCTGTGTGATACGAGCTACACATACACACAGACACAGATGCTTAGTAACACTGCACTGGACACTCCATCATCTTCATGGAAACACCGCTATAGGACTCAAACCCTTGGGGTTCGTAAGGTTAACATAAAAAAAAAGGCTGCATTCATTTGATCAAAAAACAAAAAACAGTATACTGTAATGTTTTTCCTTTCAAAATGGCAATGATAAAAAACTTACAAATCCCAAGCTTTTGCATATAAGTGCGAGCGTTGAACCATGATGGCAAAGAAAGCATTTTAATAAACAACGCTTCAGTAATGATGAGATGATTGTCAATTATTCCAGCATTAAACAGCTTTTCAACAGGAAAAATAAATCAATCAATAAATACACAAAATACAACTAACCAAAAAAGTTGCAGAAAACTCCACAGCTTATACAAAAAAAAAAAAAACTTGTCATTGTTAGCTTCATGCCATTATAAATTGACAAGACTTCTGTTCATCTTGACAACACAAATAAATATATTAAATATGAATATCATTTTTGTCCATCCACTGAACCAAAATCGTCATACAGGTACATCTAAAAAAATTACAATATTGTGAAAAACTTTACATTCATTACATGTACAGTAATACATTTCAAATTTTTTTTATTTTTTTGATGATTATGAAAAGTCCAAATCAAATTTGAAAAGCAGAACTGCTCAAGCTCTTTAAAAGTGTAGCCCTAACCCTAAATGTAAGAATTTGACTCAAAAGATGATGCACACTTTAGGAAAAAATAGACTTATAAATGTAAAAGTGCCCATAAAATGTAAGAATCAGTTTAAACTTGGAAAATATTAATTTCTATCACACACAATAACCTACTCAGTTAAATATCCTCTAATTAATGTTATCAATAAAATCCCAGAACATATTATTATTTTAGAAAAGCTATTATTTTTGGTAAATATCTCACAATCCTAGAACTAGCCCATTATCTCAATAAGAAATCAGATCATGTAAAAGAAGCAGTCTGACATAGAAGTCATCCGCTCTCACCTTCATCATTTTTGAGTTTGTCAAGTTGCCCTTTCTCCATTAGTGCCTCACTCTCCTTCACAAACGCAATCATCCCTCCGAACGGAGGAGAGAGAATCTCCTCAATGAACTCCTGTTGCACAGCGACACACACTGTTACTCACACGGTTAGTTACTCACAGTTCCTCTCGGTGAGCGGGACTGACCTGTGTTCTGGCCAGCAGCAACTGCTGGAAGCCCTCCACCTCTTTACTGTCGTCAGCTGCTCTCTCCTGCACACACACACAAACACGTGTCACGGTGTGGTCTGCACTAGAACACAATGTTAGCAGTCTTATGAGGAGTGTCACCATGAGCACGCCAAGCATCATGTCGTAGTTGTTGATGAGGAAGATGAGCTGGTCGCGTCTGGAAGGAAACTCAGCCGCCATCTTTAGCACGAAGTTCTCCACCTCCACCTGAAACCAGACCACCACAGCGGTCAGTGAGCCACATTCAGAAAACATCTTTAGGCTACGAGTAGCTCCTAACTTGATGATTTAGAAGAAAATGTTGAAAATAGTGGCCGTGTCAGTCCTAGTCCTAGTGTTTAGCGCTAAAACAAGCTCTTAAATCTGTGAAATGCTAGGAGTAGTGAAGAGGACTCTAAAACCAACTCGCATCCATCCTAAAATGACTGTTATGTGGGGCAGTCATGGCCAAATGGAGTCAGACTTGTAACCTGAAGGTTGTGGGTTTGAGTCCCAGGTCCGGCAGGGATTGTAGATGGTGAGAGTGAATAACCAGCATGCTCTCCACCCTCAAAACCACAACTGAGGTGAGACCCTTAGACAAGGCACCGAACCCCCAACTTCACCCTGGGCGCCACAGCATTGGCTGCCAACTGCTCCAGGTGCGTGTTCATGGCGTGTGTGTTCACTGCTGTGTGTGCGCACTTTGAATGGGTTAGAAGCAGAGCACGAATTCCAAGTACGGGTCACCACACCTGGCCACAAGTCACTTCACTTACTATATATTATATCGTTTAATTAGCCTAGATTTTGAAATCTTTATTTGAATGTAGCAATTAGCTTTTTTTACCTTTAATTGAATACAGCAACGTGATATTATGCTATACAATATTTCTCTAAATAAATCTCTGACAGAGACTGTCAGAAAATCACTCAGTGCATAGTTAATAAGCACACTGACATGATCCATAGCAACGAGGTCAACCCTGCCCTTACTCTTAGCTTAAGACTTCTCCCTGATCTTTTTACTGCTATTTAGGAGAACTCTTAGTGGCAAGATAAAATATTTAGTAAATATAGGCCCAAGCCCACATTCACAAAACATTTGATCTCATCACTGAGAGCTCCCGTGAATAGAAGTAAAAGTAAAAAAAAGAAAAAGAAGAAAGTATTTCTCTTATATTGCTGAAAACAGCTTTTTTAGGATAGGTTGTGATCTTGAGTGACTTAAGAGTCCTCTTCACTTCTCCTAATGCTTTACAGATTTAGATGCTAATTTTAGAAGCTAGTGCTTTTTTTAGAATTTAAAATGTATTCTTTTTTTAAGATTTCCTCCTAAATCTGTGAGTTATAAACTGCTTTCATCCTGAAGATGTTTTGTGAATATGGCTCTGGAGGACACAAGGCTTTCTCTTCTCACCTGCAGCTGTCCCAGAAGAGCATTGGTTCTCTCGTTGGGAAAGGTCTGATTTATACTGACCACAGCGGAGGAGAATTCAGCATAGCGGCGTGTTATCTATACAAACAGCAGAAAACACAACAAATTTAACATGCTTTCAATTGTTCACACGGAGCAGGGACAGAACCGCTCAAAAATTACAATATCAATAAAGTGTGATATTTAACATATCAACCCAGCTGATACGAGAGTATGTTTTTACATAACTACCAAATTTTGCCACAAATTAAAGTTTCTACAATATATAAATATATAATTTTCTGTAAAGCTGCTTTGCAACAATTTGTATCACAAAAGTTCTATACAAATAAACTTGTATTGAATTAAATTGAAGTGGATGTTTTGTCCAAATTTTTTTTTTCCAGGATGCTGGAAAAAAAGGTGCTGGGTAATATTAGGGGCCTACATGGGTTAGGGTTAGGTGTAGATTCAAGGTTAGTACTCAATTATTACCCAGTTTTAAGAATTATTATATTAAGTACACAGTATATAGATGTAGAACAAAACTGTAAAAAAGAGTGGCACCATTTATCCACACTGAGATACAGTTTCACAAATCAGTAAGTTTAATATATGTCTAGTAGGAATAATGTATAAATAAAACTGGAAGAACTGTTGTTTCAACTTTAAGTATAAAGACAGAATGTGAAGGATGAAGACAGTAGTCATTTCTGTCTAAAATGAGTGTGTGTGTGTGTGTGGATACACACATAGTGTGGTCTGGTGTCCAGCACGCCCAGTTTCTGAGGATCAGTGTTTCGAATGCTCTGGATGTTCATCTCCAAAATCAGCTCAAATCTGGGCCATAGCAGCTCGAGCACAGCCTCCCAGTACCTGCATGCACACACACACACACACACACACGTGTGAAACATTGTCAAAACAATAAAATTGTTGACTATTTTGATGTAAGCATACCAGTTACAAACTTCTCACTGACTTCTCACATAAAGAGCATTTATTTTGTTGTAGCTCACTCTGAAAACACTCCACCACTGACTCCTATTTAAAAAAAAGTAAACTGAGTATGTTAAAAGCAATTGTTTTCTCAGCAGTGGTGTATTAAATATGCCTGATGTCAGTACAGTGAAAATAGTCTTGGACGTGCAGCACAGGACTCCTACAGGGATGAGAACAGACTCTCCTCTCAGCTGGAGTGTAATGGAGCGTCACATTTGTTTTGCTAATTTCCGGACTACCTCTGATGGCATGCAAACTAACACAACATCACTTAACAATTGTTAAACTCACAAACAGGCTTGTTTTAGTTAGTTGTTTTATGAGAATTGGGTTTGAAATTATAAGGTAAAAAAAAGTGTTTTACTGCTGCGGCCCACTAGATATTGCAGGGGGGCCGCCAATTATTATTAATAGAAATTGTAATATTGTTAATATAATAAAAAATGTCTAGTCAAAATCAAATAAATCATAATTTGATATATAATTAAATAATGAGTATGTATATTTTGTGTTTATTCAATACATTACCAGTTTATTCAATAAAGACAATTAAGCCTTGCTTTCCGAGTACTTAGTTATCCCGACACAAAAAGCGGGATCGTTTAAATTCCTTTGCAGTGGGCCACGGAAACATATGTGTTTGGCTGTGTGGGCCGTGAGTTAAAAAAGGTTGGGAACCACTGCTCTAACCAATAAATGGAAAATAAAAGGGTCAAAAATATATAATTATAATAGAAATGTAAAATATGCATGGATGAATTGTTAAAAAAAGAGCAATATAATGGATTTAGAAGACAGGTGAATTTTCATTTGGTAGATTTGACTGGAATGCTCTTTACAAGATGTGCAGGTTTGTGATGGCAGAGGGACTGACTTGTCGAGCGCAGGGATGTTCCTCTTGGCTGTGATGGCTCTGAAGCGCAGAATAATGTGAATGCAGAGAAACACTGCGATACTGTCATAACAGTCTGACAGGTACGTGGACAGATTCTTCTACAAAGAAAAGAGACAAAAACAGGACAATGATCAGTAAAAATGGTCAAATCTAAGAACAAAAGAGTGCGTACTAGGGCTATTTAAGGTGGTTGCTAGGGTACTTGGGGTGGTTGCTACAGTGTTGCTAAGCAGTTGCTAAGGTACCCGGGCCAGTTGATAAGGTTTTGCTATGTGGTTGCTAGGGTACACTGGGTAGTTGCGAAGGTGTTGTTATGTAGTTGCTAAAGTACTTAGGTTGCTTGCTAGGGTGTTGCTATGTGGTTGCTAGAGTTCCCCAGTTGTTGCTAAGGTGTTTTATGCAGTTGCTATTGTACTTTGGGTGGTTGCTAGTGTGTTGCTATGTGGTTACAAGGGTACCTGGGATGTTTGCTAAGGTGGTTACTAGTGTATTTGGAGTGGTTAGTAGGGTGTTGCTATGTAGTTGCTAGGAGGCCAGGGGTGGTTGCTTGGGCAGTCGCTAAGGTAATTGGGGTGGTTGTACTTTTTGCTTGCAAACCGCATTACTAAAACACTGGAGATGTAAGAATATAATTTAATAAGAGCGTGACTGTACCAGGAACATGCTGAGCGTTTTTCCCATAATGCTGTTAAACAAATCCAGAGCGGAGTTTCCAGCCGCCATGAAGAAGTCAGAGAGGAAGAGGAACTCTCGACAGCCGTTATCCAGCAGAGCGTAGTGCTGACTGCGGAAGAGCGTTTCGTACGGGTACTGACAGAGACAGAGAGAGACAGATCACAAACTATACTGCCACAGTAACATAGCCACAGAATTTCAAGCTTGCATTTTTGTTTGATTTCTGCAGGGTTAAAAAAATATTAGTACAATTATGAGCATTTCTCTGCTGATTATGAGCACTACCACCTATGAGTAACCATTATTACAAATTCAGCTAAGCACATCTCAATTATTGGTGTGTTTCCACTGTAAAACAAAAATATGCTGTAAACATTGCTACAATTTCTGAGAAAATCCATTCATGTTAGGCTATGTTCATTAGCATGTTACTATAATGCACTGGTCTGCAAATACGGCTCGATGCAAGTATGTTTTGTTGGTCTGAAAGGAGCCGAGACACGATTGCAGTGCACAGACAGAGTTAGTCAGAGCTTTATTCTATGGGTTAGCACTGTAAAAAGCAGTTGAATAGTGTCTCACCCTGGAGTCTCCTCTCTGAGCAGTGTGAGGGATCAATATGGGCCCTTCTAGCTCCGCAGGACTCAAAACCGCACCCCGTTGGCCCAGAGTGAAGATTGTATTCCGGCTCTTGAGAGAAGGCTTGGAGAAAAAGCCTTCTTAGAAGTTAAAGAAATCAACTACATTATAACACTACAGTGAAGAGCAAAAGCCTTTCTCCTCCAAACTCAGAAGGAAACATGTTTCTCATTCAATGTGACTGTGATCAGATTTGAAGGATATCTTTCTTGGCTGTGTCCTCCACCCCCATCAGATCATCCTTGTCTGCAACATCTTCATACTGACAACAAGAATGAAAAATATGCATATACATAGAGCTGCACTCAAAATGATTCTGCAAGACATTCTGATGCCATGAGCAAAATTATTGTGTTTTAAAAATTAAAATGTTCAATCCAGGCATACGTAAACTATTATATTACATTTATTAATAAGCATTTTGTGCATTCAATGTTAATTTAAAAAAAATCTAATTGGATCTAAACATTCACATGTTTATTGTTTTTTTTTTTTTTTATGAGAATTAAATCTTGAGTAGATTTGGATGAATACTTTGGGATGCACCAAAGACATCGTAATCTTAGGCAAAACAGCCTGATACTTCAAAGAAGTCATGATGTGCTTCATACACCTTTTCCAAAGTAAGACTCAAGCACATTTCAAGGTGCATTTTCAAGATTTTCCAGCACTTTTCAACTGCTGTAAATTAAATGTTTAAATACGTACTTGGGATCTTCATTTTAAATGTTTTTGTGCTAATAAAAGTTTAATATAGAGATAAACCTCACATTTCAGCCTTTAAACTATGTTTAAGAAAAACAGTCATTTAAATAGAAAATTAGTCACAAGTAGCTAGAAGTTATTATATTAACACACACCTTTTCCGGCCAAAAACTGTGCAGTTAAACAGAAAGTGATTGTATGACCAGCCACAGCTTTTTACATGAGGTTCCAAGACGAATAAATAGACTGCATGCCTAGATCTAAACTCATCCAGGCAGCGTTTTAATCTATCACCTGGACTTTCAGCAGTCTGCCGCTGTAGGATTTGAAGTAACTTAAGTAGATCTTGCTCATGGTGTCCACATACTCGTCCCGGATCTCCTTAGCAACCGTCCTCTCATTGGCTAACAGGAACTGATAGAAAAACCTACAGATGACCAGAAACACACCAGAATCAGAACCATGCTTCTCACTCAACAGTGTGTGTAAATAAATATACAGGGATTAGGGCTGGGGGATTTAATCGTCGATTAATGCATGCGCATCTCGTCTTCAGAATCGGAAGCGATTCATTTCAGATTTTGAACAGAAAATTGCGTAGCCAGTCAGTGATCTACGGCTCGGTGTATCAACTGCCGAGCATTTTAAAAACAGCTGATTGAGATTCACCGCTAATCAAAGAACCGGCTTTACTGACGAGATGTGCATGCATTAATCGACCAATAAATCCCCCAGCCCTATCAGGGATGGTGCGATACATGTATTTATACATGCAATAGTATTGTTTTGTATTTTTTCCTGTTGTACCGAAATTATATGGAACCGTGGACCCCCGAGCCGTAGATGACTGACTGGCTACGCAATTTTCTGTTCAAAATCTGAAATGAATCGCTTCCGATTCTGAAAGATCGGAAGAGCGTCG
>JAUCMS010000158.1:207408-225505 GCA_032357445.1 Enteromius radiatus | reverse complement strand
GAGTCCAGATGATGGTGAGAGAGTGCAGTGGCTGATGGGAGTTGAAGTCCGGATAACAATTAGAGTTTGTGGTGAAACTGGCGGAGCTTGAGGGCACTCATGACAATTATACTGAAAGTAATTTACTGTAGTTTATGATTAGTGCGGCATACCCTTGCCTTATATCACAGCAAAACACCTTTCACTGATGTTAAAGCTAAATACTGACAATTTTACAGTTATTTACCCAGAAATCTACAGCAAGGTTTAACAGTGCAGATAAGGGTATGTGTCACGAATGAGTCTGGAAGCGTGCAAATCCAAATGCGAAAACACTTTAATACAAAAACTCACAGGGCAGGGTCAAACAGGAAAAGTCGATCACAGAATACAGGTGTATCAGAGGCATAGGCGAGAGGGTTATTAGAGAACGAAGCAGAGTGTCAAATGATCGGCAAACAGAGTCCAATGGGGCAGAGGCTAGAGCACCAAATGAGAACAGGCAAAGTCGGCAATGGTAAATCCAGAATGAATACAAAGACAGGGAAACAAGGGAAATGCTTACAAGGGTGGTGAAACACACACGCAAGGAACGTCAGGAACGTCCTCCAAGGTGGAACAGACGGCGGAGAAGCCCACCTGGGCTTGTCAAGGAACGGCGATGCTCTCCTGAGCTGAACTAACAGTTCATGTGCCCTCCAGGGAGGAGCAGGCGACGGGGAAGCCCACCTAAAACACACCCTCTAGGACCGAACTATCCATGATGATGCCTCCCTGGGCCGAATAGGCAGCAGGGACGCCCACCAGGGCGGTTCAGGTGGCGGAGAAGTCCACTTGGGCAGCGTGGATGGCGATAACGTCCACCAGTACCGACCAGACAACAGAGACGCCCACCAGGGTGGACCGGATGACAGAGAAGCCCACTCAGGCAGACCAGACAGTGGAGACGTCCACCAGGGTGGGTCAGACGGTGGAGACGTCCATCTTGGCGGACCAGACAGCGGACGTGCCCACCAGAATGGGTCAGACAACAGGGAAGTCCCCCAGGGCGAAGCAGGCAACAGAGGTAACCAACAAGACAGCATGGACAGCAGAGTTGACCACGAGAGTGAGCCTGACAACAGGGAAGCCCCCCAGGCTGGAGCAGAGGGCTGAACTGCACAGAGGAGCGGAGAGACATTAAGGGACTGACCGGACCGATTCGGAGGGTGTGCAGCCATCAGTGGAACCCCTGGGGATTCTATGACCGAAGTCAACATCCCCAAGAGTCGTGCAGCCACTGATAGACCTTCCGAAGCCGGGACCGGACAGCGTAAAAGCCCTGAGGCTTGGAGCACTGGGTCTAATGGTTGTGCAGCCACCAGCGGAACGTCCAGAGAGTCTAATGACCTCCCTGGAGGATGTGCAGCCACTGGCAGAACCTCAGAAGTTGAGACCAACATCTCGGGTGATTCATTGAACCACGATTCGGGGCTAGAACCCGACAGATGCGGACTGGGAACCACGAGGATAGGTGATTGCCCTTCTAGCTGTGAAACCGACACCGACTGGGCCTGAATCAGCTCACCTAGCTGCATAACCGATACCAACTGGGCTCTCAGCGGTTCACATGGCTGGATAGCCGGGGGCCGACTGGGTTAGGTACGGTTCCTCGAACCATGCTCCGGAGTCTGAGCTCGACTGAGTTGACTCCAGAGGATCCTCTGTGTCACCACGTTCAGGCCCGAGTTCAGGAGGCTCTGGCCATGGGGTTTCACAGACCTCTAGAGACTCGAGAGCCTGACACGTTTCCTTAGGCTTGAATGAGTCTGGTGCTAGCGGGCCCGGATCACCCTCTGGGTCTGGCGTATCCGGTCACACAGAATCAGGGTCCAAAACCAGATCACAAACCGGGTCAGGTGGATCCGGCCACTTGGTACCCAAATCGCTGACCAACTTTGTTTCGGGACTAAAATCCGCGAGTGGTTGACCCAAGCTTGTGAGGGCCCTATGCATTTCGAGAGGCTGGACTGCAGGAACCAGCAGAGACAGACACGGTCCCCCGTACCGTGTTATGGGGCTGATACCCGTTAAACATGGATCTGGGTTCATGGGGGCCTTTGGCAGTTCGGTAGGTTGGATAACCGGAACTGGTAGTGACAGACACGGTCCCTCGTACCGTGTGATAGGATTGGGACCCGTTACTTGTGGGTTAGCAACCTTGAGGGCCTTCACCAGAACCGACAGAACACCACACAGCCCCTCTCGCTGTGACACAGTGTTGGAACCCATCACTAGCGGATCAGGAGTCGCTAGGATGGGTGAAAGCAGCTCTCCTGGCTGCACAATCGATACTGACTGGACTAGACACAGCCCCTGTCGCCATGAAACGGGACTGAAACCCGTTATTAGCGGGTTAGAGACAGCATGGGTTGATTCCAACTCTCCTGGTGGGGCCTCCTGAATTGATCGGGTCAATGGAGGTTTGCAGTTTCTGGTTGACGTGAACATTCTTGTGGGCTGGTAAGCGAACGCGGCGTCCTCGTACCATGTTGATGTCCGGAAAGGAGTTCGGCGAATCGTGAGTCGAGAACCGGGCATCTTACGGTAGTCTCCTGGCTTTTCAGGTGTAATGGACACCTGGTGCATGGCCTCGGGAACTGCCGACTTTCGTCAATCTTGAGCGCAGGCTTAGGATCGACGGCCATCTTGGGTGAGGACTCATGGGCCATCCATCCTGAGTGCTGTCGTAGGCGGAGGCAGAGCGGTCATCTGATGCGAGGACTCAGGATCGGTTGCCGAGTCGAGCATAGACTTCGAGATAGCCGCCATTTCATGGAGTGACTTGAGCGTGGCGGCCATCTTGTGCAGGACCTCAATCTGTGGTGTGGGGGTGATATCAATAACTGGTTCAGGCTGAGGTTCTAGTTCCTGAGGAGGAGATGAAAAAATTGAGGGTCCCAACTTGTCAGGCACGGACGAGACGTCGGCGTCAGGTTCCCTCTCTCCTACAGTGAGAGTAGATCCACAGAAACATGAACCTAACTAGAAACAGCTGGTAAGCGAACCCGGCGTCCTCGTACCATGTCAATGTCCGGAAAGGAGTTCTGCGAATCGTGAGTTGAGAAACAGCTGTGGAGGAGAGATGCATTCTGGGAAATGGAGTCAGGTACATGAAATGGGGAGACAGAGACAGACAAACAGGCTGAGACTGTGACAGTATGAGTACTTATGCAATGTTATCATTTTAGTTTTTTTTTGCAAACCTGATTTTTTTGGCTGTACAGTTATGGTGTATGGAGTGTATTGATGTGGGGAAAAAAGGTCATTTAAAGCAGTTTGACATAAGGCAGCAACAATAATAATAATAATAATAATAATAATAATAATAATAAATTAATGGCTATGAATACTTTCGCAAATCACTTTATTTTTCAAAAGCGTGTATTTGCATGTGATTAATTGTCTGACAGTACTAGTCCTAATTTATAAATGATAAACATATTAAACATAAGGAATTGACACTTGCTGTATATAACTGTAAATAATTAATGCAGACAGGTTTCCCTTTTTACTTTTATTGGAAAAGCACTTGAATGGGCCAAGTCTCTACCTTTCTGACAAAAAACAACCTCCTAGACAGCAACCAGTCCGGCTTCAGAAGAGGACATTCAGCTGGGGCTGCCTTGTTTTCAGCCTCTTACTACTGGTTGCCACAGGGCTCAGTTTTTTCTAGTTCATTACTAGGTTATTTTGTTCAGAAACATGGCTTTTCATATCATAGCTATGCTGATGACACTCTAACTCTCATTCCATGATGACGATAGCTGCTTGCATCTCAGCTTGTCTAACAAACATTTATATTCAGATATTCAACATCAAGTAGATCAGGCCCTTTTGGAACATGCTTCACAAGTCCTTGTTCAAGCTCTTGTTCTGTCCATGCTGTACTATTGCAATCCTCTCTTGGCAGGTCTTTCATCCAGTTCTATTAAAGATTAATCCAGAACGTGGCGGCAAGAATAATCTTTATTGAGTCAAAAAGACTGCATATCACACCTCTGTTTATTATTTAAGGCATTAATGTTTGCCTACAAAACAACCTCTGGCTCTGCACCCTTTACCTAAATTCAGTACTTTAGACCCATCTGCCCTCTAAAAGCTTGTGTTCTGTACTTTAAAGTTAATCCCAAAGAAGCACAAAATCACTTTCACAGACTCCTACACAAACTGCTCCCCCCTGGTGGAATTATCTGTCCAACTCAATCTGAGCAATCCTTAACCATCTTCAAGAAATGGCTAAAAACACATATCTTTCATTTTTATTTGACCCTCTAACTCTAGCACTCTCTATTCTAATTCTAATGCAACAATTTGATATATTATGAGGTTTTATGAGTTATATATTAACTCATGATTAGCTGTGCATTTGTTAAGCACAAATTAATGCATATTAGCGGCAGTGTAACATAAAGTGTTACCAAAGCGACATACAATCTTACCGGTGTTTGGCCAAGTGTCATCCTAAACATGCTCTATTCTTGTAATCTGACTTAATTTTAAAATCGTCACCCTCTTTTAACAGTCGGAAGCAAAGCATGCTGGAAAGAGATCTGCTGTAACTCATTCTGTGAATGTGTGTATAAATGAATTCACATTTGTATAAGGGGACATCTATGTGCAATACATACTTAACCCATTTAATCCCACCGGTCACAATAGTGACCGTAATTTTTTTTTTTATTTATAAAGCTCTTAAAACCTTACTGACTGATGTTTTAGTGCACTTCCTGCAAATATGGAAAAAATAAAGGGTCTCAATTAAATATGTGAAGTTTTACACAATTAGTGCAAATTATCAGATGATCAGAGCAGTTTATTTCCTGTTTGCACCGTGAGAAAATGATATCTGCATCAAAGCTCCAAAACGAAGAGCTAGTAAAGTATGTTAACATAATATGACATAGATTTCTGGTACATATTATCTTTAGGGTGTCTAGTATTCATATAGGAATTCACATATATTTATTTTTGTTAAGTGTGGCCACAGAGTGGAAAAAATCTTGATGGTCACAATAGTGACTGGTGAGAATTTAGCTAGACAATACAAATCCAATGGCAGTTTCTATTGAATTTTATTTTATTTGAATTTTATTTTTATTTTTGTTCCTATCAATGTAAATAAGTTGTTTATTCATAATGCAAACCATAGAATGTGATCAAATAGTTTAAAATAGCTGTGCTAAGATATATACAAATGAATTTTCAATGCAAAAATGTGATTTTCATTTGTTGCTTTATACCACCGGTCACAATTGTGACCAAAAATAAAACACATTTTTTCACACACTTTCCCAAAAAAATTTCCAAAAGTAATTATTGATTATTTCAAAGGGTTGCTAATGAAGCATCATTTGGATATTTTCATGTCTGGGAAAATTTGGGATTAAATGGGTTAATAAATGTTCAAACTTTGTGAACATAGATGTATTTTTGTCTTCATTTTTAAATATTTGTACAACCCAAATTCTGGAAATGCTGAGATGTTTTTAAAATTTGAAAAAAATGAAAACTAAAAGACTTTCAAATCACATGAGCCAATATTTTATTCCCAATAGAACATAAAGAACAAAGGTTTAAACTGAAAATTAAAAATGTATCCACTAAGCTCATTTCAAATTTGATGCCTGTTACAGATCTTTAAAAAGTTGGCACGGGGCGACAAAGGGCTGAAAAAGCAAGACATTTTGAAAAGATTCAGCTGGGAGAACATCTAGCTGGTCTGTAACATGATTAGCTATAAAACGGATTTCTTAGAGAGTCTCTCAGAAATAAAAATGGGCAGAGGCTCCCCAATCTGTGAAAGAGTGAGTAAAAAGGTTGTGTAATACTATAAAAACAACATTCCTCAACATCAAAAATAGATTAGGAGAAACTGGAGAAGTCTCTGTGCATAAGGGACCAGGCCGAAGACCTTTGTTGGATGCTCATGGTCTTAGGACTCTCTGACAACACTGCATCACTCAGCGGCATGATTCTGTCATTGACATTACTAAATGGTCCAAGGAATACTTCCAGAAACCACTGTCGGTAAACACAATCTGCTGTGCCATCTGCAGATGACAACTAAAGCTCTATCATGATAAAAGGAAACCTAAAGAGGAGAAGATCTTCCAGCGTGTTATCAGCATTCAGTTCAAAAGCAGCATCTCTGCATAAGTGTATACGGTATGGACAATTATGAAACATTTGTTAGTTTTTGCTTAAAAGAAAGATTACTTTTCCTACCCCAATGGCAGATATTTTTTTAAGAAATAACATTTTCTTTTATTTTACTTATAAGTCAATTGTAAAGTAAATGCATCTTCATTGCAGAAATTGTAAAATTTAATAGAAAAAAACACAAACATACTAATGAAGAAAACTATTACGTTATGCCATTCCTTACTGCAATTGAAAATGATTTATATTGTTGTACACATTTTGGTTATGTCGTCCAGCTTTCAGGCAGCAACACATAAGGCGTTTTGCTTGACTGCTACGTGACGGTCATTGATGACCGCTCAGGCAGATTGTCCACCTCTGTGCTGAATAAAGTTATTTCCATCTGTTACGTACAAAACGGTGTGGCGTGGGAACGAGTCCAGGGGTCAGGAGTGAGGGTCAGGGGGTGAGGGGTCACAGCCAGCTGGACAGCACAAGAGGAGGCCTGGGTGTGAAAGCTGTAGGCGGAGCCGCTGGACGTTAACATTGAACGAGGGGCTGGCGTGTGAAAGAGAGGGGCCCGCTGACCACCTCTGTGAGAGCTGCAGCGGACCGACCCAGATCTTCCACAAAAACATCAATCACAGACAATTGCCTCGGCAACAGTACTATAATCAGACTGAGTAGAAAACGAGGGAGACGTGTGTGTTCGAGGCAGCGTTTCTTCCCTCACAGCTCACCGATTTAAACATACAGAGGCCTTTATGTTTAATTACATCATGACACACACGCAATTGGATCTTTGTGAATAAAAGCATATTATACTGAGAAAATATGCCTTTGCATTTACTTTGAATGTTAAAATAACATCATCTTTTTAGATGTTTTTTTGTTTAGGCTTTAGAAATGTTGCATTATATGTCTCAAGTTGTGTATACAACTAGCTGTTATAGTGGAGGCTTATTTTACCCATCGTACAAAGAGATTTTCTGCATATTTCATCTCTATAAAAAACTAGTGGTCCAACCAAGGTTCCATGAATAAACCCTCTTTACTATATAACTACGACCTCTTAACTGATACAGAACACAATGTCATGACATGTGTTATCTTTTATAACCAGGCAGCTTGATTACTTTGAGCTGGGACAGGTGTATAAAGGTGTATACAGTAACTGCGTAAGGTGTGTGTTGGCCTATATTTTTTAGACTGACTCGTGTGTCTGTGGTCTGTTGAGCGTGTTGGATCTGGGTGGCAGTAATAGGATTACAGACGGCCGGCCTCGTTTCACTCCATGAGCTCGCTCTGACAGCTTTTGTGCATCTTCAGCAGCACTATTCACAGCCCAAGCTCATGAACAAAAGAGCCGCAAGTATCATGGATAATCTACAGATATGCTTATCACTTAAGACAGATATGCACAGAGCAGCCTTGACAGTGACGTCTCAATTATCATCTCTGATTTGTCTGCTTTATTCTAAAAACAGAAATGTTTTTTTCAGTTCATCAGAAAATTATTTTCCGATACGGTTGATTTAAATGTCAGTTGAGCCAGTGTTTAATTAGTGGTGTTCAGCTCTGTTCCTTCATTAAACACAACTCATTCAGCTAATCAGAGACTCCAGGACCTGCTGGTGGACACAAAATAAATCAGGAGCAAAGCTGTTCAGATGTACAGTAAAAATGCTGGTTGGGTAGTTTTTCATGGGAATAATTTTTTTTATTTTATTTCTTGAAGATTAGACAAAACACCAAAGGCACATTTGTAAATGATATATATAAAAAACAATGAATAAATAAATAAATAAAAAAACAGTGACTACTTCAGCAATTCTTCTTGGAGAGAAAACTGCAAACACATTGATCTGTCAGTTTTTTTCATGAACGTCTTTGTAAGTTAGTCTTTCATAATTAATGTGTTTAACAGTAGATGGCCAAACATCTGTTCTAATACTGTATTGTTTGCATCTTTATCACAATGCTGTTTCAGATGGATATAACACATATAACACTAAATCAATATTTTTCACCATGTGAGATATGTTATTTTTAAAGTCAAAACCCTTTCATGGTGTCATTGGTCTGTGTACATTTGCAGTATCAGTAGTGATTTATTATTATAATAATTGATGTTTGAGTGCACGGGTCCACACTTCAAACATCACTCTTTTCAACACTTTTGGATACACGCATTCTAACCTCACACACTATTTCTGACAGATTTTTTGCAGTAATGCAATGAAGTATTTTACTGGCGATATACCAGTGTTAAACATGACCATTTGATTAACAAAAGCATATAAATGTTAAGTTCCTCCTCACGGTCTTGTTAGTTGCAAGCTCTTTAAAGCCTCTTGCTCTACTCTCTCTGTGTTGCTTGAACCTCGACACTGTATGTAAGGAGTTAGGCTGAAGCACTGGAGAACGTTCATGAGCATTTAGATAAACTAAAGCATGGGTTGGTTTGTGGTCAGGCTGGATTGAAGAAAAGAAGAGCACCTCTCTCTCGAGAGAGAGACGGCTGGACACCTTGAACTCAGGCGCTCATCTGCAGGGCGAGTAGAGGCTAGCAGGTCGAAGGTCACGGGGAGCGGGCAGCCAGGCAGATGGCCGCAATCTAATGGATCGGCACTCTGATTAGCATCAGGACAATGGTGTCTCCCGTCTGTGGCCCGGGGTCAGAGCAGAGAAACTCTGAACTTGAAGGAGAAGATATCTCTAACAAACAGCCAGACTGGACGGCAGCATGATGGATTAGACATGTCTGTCACAGAAGCGTTTGAGTCTGGGCCAGATGCTCCAGCACACTCTCTACAGACACAGAAAGGAAAACACATCCCTGTAGAGTTTGAAGTTACTAGACTATAACTTCTGAGGGCATCAGCATCTATCCAGCCCAGAAGAGGAGATGCGTGGAGCAGCTGAGAATAGACACAGGCCAGGAACTTGAGTCATATGATGATGCAAAAAAGAATAAAAAAAAAAAATATGTAGGCTATTTGGTGTAATGCAGTGTGTTTATGTGGTTTAATTTTTAAAGTTTAAGTTAAAATTTCCACATACTGTTGTTGCTCCTCTCTGCCCAAAAAGCACACAGTTCTTGTTACTGTTTTAAACCGGTATTTAACCTCAGAATGATTTCAAAGTAAAAAAAAAAAGTTGCTAAAGTTTGATTTTGTGGCAGCTGTGCTTTAAAATTAAATTATTGTAATCTTAATTCAAATGCTGAAGAATTCTGAAAGTCTGACAACATTCAGCATTGTGCTCTAGTGTAAGGTTAATACTACCTGCTTTGTTTAAAAATTATTGGCAATTGAAAACATTAGAAATTTGGAAAAGTAATCAAATGCAGTTAGTTACATTATTATTATTATTATTATTATTGTTTTAATTAATGGAAATAGTTACATTAGCTATATTACATTTAAGTTGCAGTGCTTCGGGTAACTTGTAATCTGTAAACTATTACATTTCTAAAGCAACCTTCCCAACACTGCTGAAGTGAATGAACGATTGGAGCTGAATGCCCTATAATGTAAATATATAGTGCCTTGCAAGGCACAGGTTTTTAACATCTTTTAAAATGTATCAATTCATAACCTTATCTGGTACAGTTGAAATTTAGCTCAGGAGCATTCATATTGCTTGTAGATGTTACTAAATTTAAAAGTTAACCTGTGGCAAATTCAATTGAATGTGATTTGGTAAGGCATATGTCTTAATAAAAGGTCTAACAGCTGATAATGCATATCAGAGCAAACAACATTCACATTCACCTAAAATCATATTTAATGATAGATGACTGACACTGATGTACAAGCACCAAACACTGATTGTAAGCCTAAACTTCACAAAAACTGGTTCTTCAAATCTGATTGCTAATCACAATGTTCCAGGATCAACAAAGATGACCAGGTTCTGCAGAACCCATCACATACCAGAAGACACCATTATACTTTCCATTAAAAACCAAACAGAATTCCCATTATAACCATTAAATACATTACATTTTCTATTTCTCTGAGAAACAATATTCTCTGGTCTGATGAACCTCAGTTCTAAGCATCTTTTGAAGGAAACAAGCTCTGCTGAAGAAGCAACACACAAAATATCGAGAAAGCCTTAAAGGAAACCCAGTCCAGAGCATTCGGAACCTCATCCTGGGGAGAAGGTTCACCTTCCATGGACAATGACTCTAAACATGCAGCAAGAGTGGCTTATAGACAACTCTTTGAATGTAGCTCAGCCAAAGCCTGGGATTGAATCCAATCAAATATTTCTGAAGAAACCTGAACATGTGCATCTGCTCTCATCGGACCTGACAGAGCTTGAGAGGTGAGGAGATGAGGAGACAAGTAGCAGATAATTGCCAAATGTTGATGATCAAAGCTTGTCGCATCATACCCAAAAATACCCGAGGTTGTTAAGGTGCTTCAGCTAAGTACTGGGTTAAGAGGTTAAATGTACTTATTTAAATGTTTTTAAATAAATATACAAAGTTAGGACAGTTCTGTTTTTGATTTGTCAATGTGGTGTAGGTGATATGGAGAAAAAAAGGTATATAAAGTAGTATGTGCAATGTATATCAAAACTTATATATGTATTATAATACTTATAATATGCATTGCTACAAACTTAATTTTGACAATTTTAAAGACAATTTTCTCAATATTTAGATTTTTTTCTTTTAATCTCAAAATATAGACATATCCTTATACATCAATGGCAAGCTTATTTATTCAGCTTTCAGATGATGCAAACATTCAAATGAAAAAAATACCTTTATGACTGGTTTTGTAAAATTAAATAATGAAATACATGAATAAATTGTTAAATACATAATAAAATAATAAAATATATAAAATAAATTCAGAAGTAAATGCAGAAATAAATATATGAATATATATAAATTTATCTGTTTATTAATTAATGAATTTATTTAATAAATTATTTATTTATTCATGTAATTATTTATAATAAATAAAAACATGATTGGATGAATATTAAATACATGAATAAATGAATGAATGAATAAATAAGTTATTAAACAAACACATCAATAAACAGATATACAAATATATAATTAAATAAATAAACGAATTAATAAATATTTATTTCTGCATTTCTTTATATGTATAATTATTTAATTATGTATTTAACAATTTATTCATATATTTCAACATTTATTTAATTATATAATTTTGAATTCGGCCCTCCATAAAAATTACAAAACAAAAATGCAAAGAAATAGCCATTTTTACATGATGTTGTAAATGTGAGATATAGAGTCGAAATATCAAGAAATACATTTATGTTTGTTTTTACTCTGAGGCAGAAACTCGTGCTGCAGTCTGAATGTCACGCGCGCCCTCTGGAGTAAAAATAACGCAATGGCTCACACAAAACAGCACATTAGCCGCGCAAAGTTTATTGCAGTAGTTTCCTTAAAATCTTCACTACAGTTTATTACTATCCAGATGTACAACGAAAGAAAGATACTTTGAAAATAAAACTACTGTAAACAGCTTTTAAAAATAGGTTCAAGCTGTTAACACAAAGAGTATAGAAGACCACCTATACACTTTGGCTAACATACAGCATTCGCATCCGGCTTGACGTGTAATCTATAATCTCGCGTTATTTCATTGATTTAGGTCTTTTTGAACGCACAAAGTCTAAAGTCTCGCGGTAGTTCAGTGCGTTGACTAAATGCCACGTCGTTTTGAGAGTGAACATCATCTGCTGGTCTTTATTTTACCGACTGCGCAAAATAAGCGCTATCGGAGTGTTTGCAGATTTTATCGTTACAGGAGTCGTGCTGTGACGCAGTGAGGCATTTACACAGCAGTAGCAGCAGGTATTTACACGACGATCGTATGTTTTCTGTGTTAGAAGAGAAGCATTGATCCTGTTCAAACACAGACTATGTGCCTGAGCATCCTTAGCGTACAGCTTTATCTGCTTTGCATGGCTAAATCAGGTGGTTTAGACCTGGTTTAAGATTGCTGGACCTGGTTAAGGTGTTGTCGTTTGATAATCCAGGTATAGGAGGGATTTCAGAGATGTTATTGTGACAAAACAGAAATTGAGGTGTTAGGAAGTCAGTCTTGTTTCACGTTGAGCTCTGCTCCAGAACACTTGACGTTATTTGGAAGGAACTGCTCTTAATAACGTTAATCACAGACCTGAATTAAATGGGTTTTATTGATGGTTAGGTGTGATTCCTCTCTGCTGTCGTCATGTCCGCTAACAGCAGGATGTTGTTCTCTGTGTCAATATCCATTGATTCGTTCGTTCATTCATCAGAGAATTATTATTAAGTTCATAAAATCTATTAAAAGTTCTGTTACAAACTGACCTCCAAAACCTGCCAGTTTTACTAAATCAAATTGTTTTGAGTTTAACTAAATCTGGCTAACTTGTTAGTTGACACTGTGAAATGCTATGCAACTCTAAAACTATTTTTTAATTTCTATATTATTGGGCTGCAGAGCATGCAGTTGAATAGCATTGGTCAAAGTGAAAGAGAATGTATTCATGGTCATGAGCTGCTTCTAAATTGTGTTTGTTTTTCTCAGAATGTCTTTTAAGGTCCACTTGTAATGTTTTTCATTCCACCATCCAGGAACAGTGAAAGAAGAGTGAAGAGTGATTTTGAGCCTCTCTGTGAAGGTACTATGAGGCGTCGCTTACTTGCAGATCACAGACTTCTGAAAGGGATGTAGATTTGTAATAGTGAGAGGAAGTAACTTAGGTGGGAGCTGAGCCTGTGGCTATTCAATATGCAAGCATCAATGTCTTGAATTTGATGCGAACTGCATCCAGGATCCAGTTTAAGGAGATAAAGAGGGCTTGTTGAAGACCATTCACACTGCTGCATTCTGAATCACTTGTAGAGGTTTGATTGTGCTTGCAGGAAGTCCAGCCAGAAGATCATTGCTGTAGTCCATCCTAGAAATGACAAGGGCCTGGACAAGAAGTTGTGCAGCATGCTCTGTTAGGAAGGGTCTGATCTTTCTGATGTTATCTAATGCAAATCAACAAGATCGAGTAGTCTTTGCAGTGTGCTCTCTAAAGGTCAGCTGGTCATGAAAGCTTACACCAATATGAGTTGATGGTAGGGCTGGGCGATATATATATCGAACAATATATTATACACATTTTGTCAGTAAATGTGGCTCTTTGAGTAGCGGTAGATATCCAACAGCAGTTTTCAAAAGGACTCTAAACTCAAGCCGTAGATCAGTGACAAGCTACGCCATTGAATCACCTGCGAAACTCAACGCGTAGCTTGTCAGTGATCTACGGCTCTGTTCATAAGCTGCTGCTGCATTTGAAAACAACTGATGGAGATTTACCGCTAAACAAAGAACCGGCTTTACTGACGAGATGCGCATAATCATTCGATATCCCCCAAACCCTAGTTGATGGGGTAATCGTAGATAAACCTAGCTGGATGGTGAAGTCATGCTTTAGGGTTGATGTGGCAGGGAAGACAAGAAGATCAGTCTTGTCCAGGTTGAGCAGCAGGTGATGATCTTTTGTCACCTGACGATATGTCTGCCAGGCAGCCTGAAATCTGTGCAGTTACCGTTGGATCATCTGGTTGAAAAGAGTGATAGAGCGAACATCAGCGTAACAGTGGTAGGAGTCTGCCAAAACTAATACATTGAGTATTGTAGGCAGACTGCCTACAATATAAGCTGTTTTTAGACAAAAAAAAAAAAGAGTTTTGAAACTTACAGATTCAGATTGTTTTTAATTGGTACAATGACCTCTTATATTTCAAAGGAAATGTCAAGGAAATTTTGGTTCATGAACATGTTAAGCATGCATTAATGCTTCTGTTTTGGCAATGATGATGCTGATTGTGTTTGCATGCAGGAGGAATGGGGAGCTTCATCAGAGCGCTGTTTTTGATAGCGATGTGTCAGCAGACCCTCGCTCACGGACACACTCACGGAGATGGCGGCTGCCACGGACACTCACACGGAGGGGTCAGGATGCATCATGGGGCCAGCAAGTGGAGCGCTGAAGCCAACCTGCCCCATGCTGAAGAGGAGCATCACGGGCATGCGCACGGTCACGGGCATGCGCACGGTCACGGGCATGCGCACGGTCACGGGCATGCGCACGGTCACGGGCATGCGCACGATCACGGCCATGCGCACGATCACGGCCATGCGCACGATCACGGCCATGCGCACGATCACGGCCATTCGCACGATCACGGCCATTCGCACGATCATGGACATGATCATGGAGCAGAGCGACTGAAAAGAGATGTGGAAGTAGGGAAGAGGAACACAGTGGAGCTCTGGATGCAGGTAACAAGATTGTCACAGTACGTCAGTAACTGCAGATTCAGTGAATTCTATAGAACGTTAAAACTTACAGTCATAAATTACTTTATCACTTATCAATATTATCTTTTGCAATCTAGTTAATTCATGGTTTATAAATTGTAGACTGAGATTGTTGCCATGTTCCCAGCTAATAGGTTTTGATTCCCGTTAATTTTTATGATTGTTTATGTTTTTTTTTTTTTTTAGCGTTTCACTAACAATATTAGAGAGTTTGTTAAGATTAATGAAAACTCTGGTGTGATTGCTCTGTTTGCTTAGTTTGAGTAAGTGTGAACGCTGGTGCACACCAAACAAGCTAAAAATCCACTAAAAAGACGGGTCTCTGTCCACTTCCAAATTAACTTTGGAAAGGAATGTCAGGCCTCTGTGTCATTACACAAAAAACATCTGCTACGTTTCCATGAGAAGATAACCTGAGAATAACCATTATAGAATTTCCTGTATAATTAGTTTTATTTATGGATGCAAAATAATAACCTAAAAATATTAATTTCTTAATTTCTAATGTTACTTTTAATAAATTAATTGTTTTATACATATTTTGGACAATGGGGAGTGCCATTATTCTGGTGCCGTTATTCTGATGCCGTTACATTTTTACCACATTGCAACTCAGGATACACAACTCTTAAAATAAAATAAACAGATATTAATTAACACAGCTACTTAAAGAGCTTACAGGTGGCAAGGGATATAAGCATAGACTTAAATCAAATGCTGCACCATATATTCTACCTAGTAGTCTTAGCCTGGACATTGTGGAAAAAAACGCTCTGAGAAACTTTTGTCGCTGCAACATAATGATGAGCATGGGTATGTTTACGTTCTGACAGGATGGCATCTATCGTTTAGGCTCTTAGCTGTGGTCTACTAAAAGAGGCAAAGGCATCAGAACTAAAGTGGGAGAACAAGGAAGCTGGTCTTTAGGAAGTTTTATTCATCCACAGTCACCTTCACATTATTTTGTCCGCCTCTGCTTCTCTTGTTGCTCTTTGACTGAAAATTACAAACTAAAAATGCACAATATGATAGCTTATCAACCTTTTATCGGTGGTGCCTGAAGGTCATTCACACACAGTAAAAAGTTTTGATGGCAGTGGAAACGACTTACAAACGTACAAAGATTTTTAGTTAATTAGATTAATTGGGATTGAGTGCATCCAAAATAAAAGTTATTTTTTACATAGTATGTGTGTGTGTTTTTATGTGTATATATATATATATATATGTATATATGTGTGTATTTATTTAGAAAAAAAAAATACTGCAGTGAATCATTTGAAAGTGTTATTAATATATTAATAATGTAGAAAACACATTTTATTAAGTATGAATTAACTACAATAGTATGCAACAGCATACAGCAGGCTGCTTTGTATGACTTACATGATGCACCATCTGAAGTTAAAATAATCAAAATAATATTGGCTTGATCAGAGTGGCCATTACGTTATGTTTACATGTATGTATTTAAAGCTGTAGAACATGTATATAATTATTTACATATATAGATTCATATATTTAAATATTATTTCTCTCTCTTTCTCTCTCCTGCAGGCAGTTGGAGCGACTCTGCTCATTAGCGCCGCTCCCTTCCTCATCCTCTTCCTCATCCCAGTGCAGTCGAACACGGACCAGCACCAGAACTTGCTCAAAGTGCTCCTGAGTTTTGCGTCTGGAGGTCTGCTTGGAGATGCCTTCCTGCACCTCATTCCTCATGCTCTGGGTGAGTGAGCGCCCCAGACATACACATGACTCAAACATTGTCCAAATGTAGTCTTGCCTTTAAGTCGGTCGTTTCCCAGGCTGTCTATACTGGAATAATAAACCTATATTAGCGTACTGAAGGGTTAGTTTTTTTTTTACAGTGCAGATTGTGTCAGAGCAGCTTTACAGTAGTAAACAGGGAAACAGTGTGCCGTTCTGCTCTTGCCAGATGAGACCAGCTGTGTAATTCTAAGCTGTTTTCTGAATTGTTTTGCTTTATGAACTGTATAAATATATATCTAGTTTTGGCAGTGTAGATTTTATTCATATGATTTTATTCATCATTCTCCTATCAAAAGATGTGGTTCTTACTAACCAGTCTAACTTCACCACTCGATTTCATCTCAACACAGAGCCTCATTCTCATCATGGCCCATCGCATGGAAGTGGCGAGTCACATGATCACTCACACGCTAGTGAGGAGTCACATGGTCACTCACATGGTAGGTTATTGTTCAGTCTCTGAATGGTTTTTGTAATAAAATGTATAATTCGACCAGGATGACCATTTTTCCTGAAGAGTCAGTGAGAGCTTGGTTTCTGTGGCAGGTGCAGCTCATGGCCACATGATGTCAGTGGGTTTGTGGGTGCTGGCGGGCATCGTTGCGTTTCTGGTGGTCGAGAAGTTTGTTCGACTATTGAAGGGAGGTCACTCTCACTCTCACTCTCATGGTAAGAGACTTAAGTTACTCCACTTACATTAGAGCTGCTTGATTATGATTATGATTTTTATATATATATATATATTTTCCCCGCAATATATTCATCCACATCAGTAAAGCTGGTTCTTTGATTAGTGGCAAATCTCCATCAGCTGTTTTCAAAAGAAGCAGCAGTTAATGCACAGAGCTGTAGATCACTGACAAGCTATGCAATATTCAGTTTCATTATTGCAAATGATTTGCTTGCGATACTGAACTGAATATTGCATAGATTGTCAGCACTGCTAATCAAAGAACCGGCTTTACTGACGAGATGTGCATGAATATATTGCCCAGCCCTAATGACGATTATTTTGGTCAGCAGCAGTGAAAAGTATTTAAAGTGCCCCTGTTATGGGTAATGAAAGATTGATATTTTTGTTTTGGAAGTTCCCAACAACAGCTTGACATGCATGCAAGGTCAAAAGAACACACTGATAGTTTTATAATAAGCATTTATTTTTACCTTAATTCTCAACGACTCCCAAATGAGTCTCAAGGATTGATTTTTCCAAACCCCTCCTTTGCATGACACTAATCTGCAGTGATTGGTCTAATGTTCATCTCAAGGCTGCATTGTTTTGTGTACAATGTTACCAGGGAAACAGATATTTTTAATGAAGCAGCACCTAGTGGTTAAGCATGAACCTGAATTAATTCATATTAATTCAGATCAACAACTGGGTGGCAATATGCTTATGTTTCATATTGGTGTAAACAAGAATCTGCTTGTGATTCATTTTAATCAATCAATCAATCAATCAATCGCTTATATTTATATACTTTTAAATATCTTATTTTAAAATCAACTTTCTTTTGAGAGACAATAACTTTTTACATTTTTAGTGCATTTTTAGATTTAAATCTTTGCAGAATGTTTTCATTTACTTAGAGCTTTGTTACACACTGCATGAAAGATCATTTTCAAACATCCATAATAGGGCCACTTTAATTATAAGTGGGCCATATGACCAAAGCTTTACAGTATCTCACAAAAGTGAGTACACCCCCCACATGTTTGTAAATATTTTATTATATCTTTTCAAGGGACAACGCTAAAGATATGAAACTCTGATAGAATGTGCAGTAATCAGTGTACAG
>JAUCMS010000158.1:182379-196316 GCA_032357445.1 Enteromius radiatus | reverse complement strand
TTAAGTAGATGTTCCACACATTGGTCAGGGGACTTGTGAGTCTGGAGGTGTAGGTTCCCATAGTGTTTTGGAGCAGTTTGAGTTCCTGAAAAGGAACGTCTCAGGGTTACATATGTAACAGACACTGTGTCTCTTTGCCACACTCCTGGCATCCCTGTAGGTGCTTGCTTCATTATATTATATATATATATATATATATATATATATATATATAATGATATAAAAAATTAAATAAAAGCTATAATTCAACTTTATTTGGAGTGCTACTTGTGCACAATATCTTAATATTGAGCCTAAATTGATGATGCTTGTCTGATATTTAAAGAATATTCTTTAAATAAAAGATGTTTAATAAAACATCTTGCATATATTTAGTTGGGACTTTTTAAAATTTAATTGCATCAAAAAGCACCAAGTTTCCAATTTAGCAAAATTTAAGTATACTTCAGTATAGCAAAAGCATAATTGTGGATTACCCAATATTTTGTAAATTATTTGTAGTGAAGGTAGTTGAAATAAATGTATTTCAAATACATTTTAGTATGTTTATTTTTCACTAGGATTATGCATCTGACTTGCACCCCCGAATAAAGACATAGAGTGATCTTCACCACTCTAATTCTGTAAATCTTATGAAAAACTATAATATGTTTTTTCTTTTCTCATAAAAATGCTTCTCTCCACAAATCAGAGTCCACAAATCCTCTTGATGACATGCATTAGAAGAGAAGAAGAAATAAGAGAAACCTACAGTAGAAGAAACAGCTAGAGATAAACAAGTGATGTAGAATGCATTATAAACAAACTCAACAATGCCAAACTATAACACAGAGATCATACAAGTCAGTCAAACCATACTGAAGACACACAGGAAGTCGAAAGGAAAGTTGTGAAATGATCAGTTTCAGATTCCTGCTTCAGTTGTTTCAGCGGTAACTTAAAGCAAAACGAAACTAAAATGTTATCACACAGTTGTCCAGTTGCTGGACGCTTGCTGCTATATTTATCCTGGTATAGTGTAGAATCAAAGATGAGAGTAATGATTATTTAACACAAATGTGCTGCATGTCTTGGATGCATTCAGCTGTTGAGATAAAATGCAAATATAAATGTCTTATGAGCAGAAATGACAAAATCACTGTGAAAAGTGTCTGTGGTGTATTTGTTATTGATGTGCATTATGAGATCATGTTCAAGCTAACTCTGTGAGAGTGAACACCGAGCTGATCTACAGCTTCCTTATTCCTCAAAAATGAAACTTAAGTGCAGAGCTATGCAGCAGCAAACAGATTCTTCCCTTTTCAGTAAACAACAGCATGACAACTATGGAAATGAGTAAAATTGTGGTTTCTGATCGAAAGTCTGAGCTGTTGAGTGTTAGCAGACTTTATAAGACCCCTGCTCCCATGTCTCAGAACAGATTAATTGTATCTGACAAGAGATTGGAACATGAGCATTTTCAAACTTATCCTTTTAGTCAGTGAGTATGCATCCATACCTTAATCTCTATTAATATATAAACGGTTAAACACATCTCTTAGACCTTTATTTTACACTTTAAGATTCTCTATTCTAAATCTATTTTACAATTAGTTGTCTTCATATTTGTTGTCTTTATATTCTCTCTCTCTCTCTCTCTCTCTCTCTCTCTATATATATATATATACATTTAACTTTTTATTATTTTTCTAATTTCTTTTTTATTATTATAGGCGTATAATTTACAGCAACAACTGAAACTATTTGTTTTCTAACTGCTTGTCTTCTAAAAAAGTGTCTTTAACACAAGCTGTCTCTGTTAATTTTCTATTCCTTTTTTTTTGCTCTTATTTATTATATAATGAACAGAAAAAAAATCTGAGCAAGGTAGCTGTGAAAATAAATCTGAATTGTTAATCCAAAATTCTAACCTATCATTGAAGCAAAACAATTGAAAATGGGGAGGAAAACTCATGATGAAATGAAAGTCTTTCTCGAATACATGTTAGCTACAATTATTGGTGTCATGCTGTCAGGTTGAACTGATCCCAGCTCAGCCGTTTACTCACACTCACAGCCACCAGAGCCTAACGTGCTCACTGCATTTAAGCAGCACTCACAAGAGAATAGACGGCTGAGCTTGAGGTAACAATATTGACACTTCAATTCAATTGGCACTTAATTATTGCTATGTCCTTTTCTCAAGATAACAGCTCTGAGTTTTCTCCTTTAATGCCTGAAGAGTTTGGAGAACACCTGATAAGAGAAAAGACAGCATTCCTTCATTCAGAATCACTCCAGACCCTTTAGATTACCAGCTCAATGTTGGTTCTCCTCTTCAGTTCACCTCACTCAGGGTTCAGGTCAGAGGACTGGGACAGCCATGGCAAAAGCTTCATTTTGTGCTCAACGACTAATTCTTGTGTTTATTTTGATGTTTGTTTTGGATTATTGTCCCAATGGAAGACCCAACCATGGCCCATTATATTGGCACCTCTTTTCTCTCTATGTATATACGCTGCTCAAAAAAATAAAGGGAACACTGAAATAACACATCCTAGATCTGAATGAATGAAATATTCTTATTAAACACTTTGTTCTTTACATAGTTGAATGTGCTGAAAACAAAATCACACAAGAATTATCAATGGAAATTAAATTTGTTAACCCATGGAGGTCTGGATGGAGAGCCAGAAAGCATAAGAACTGAGAAGTGGTCTGCGGTCACCACCTGCAGAAACACTCCTTTATTGGGGGTGTCTTGCTAATTTCCTATAATTTCCATCTGTTGTCTATTCCATTTTCATATCAGCATGTGAAATTGATTGTCAATCAGTGTTGCTTCCTAAGTTGGCAGCTTGATTTCACAGAAGTGTGATTGACTTGGAGTTACATTGTGTTGTTTAATTGTTCCTTTTATTTTTTTTTTTTGAGCAGTATATAGTGCTGTTAAATTATTAATTGCATCCAAAAGAAAAGTTTTCATTCACCTAATATATATGTGTCGTTTTCTAGTCCTAACAGCTGCTTGACTTGTAAGAACGTGTGGTTAAATAACTTGCTATTGTATGACTGCTGTCCTTCCCAGGCTTCAGCACACAGTGTCACACAGTCACGATAAATATGAGAGTCCAGCCTGAGCAGAATGTTTCTCTGCCCTGTTTCCTAAACTCCAGTTCTGAGATGGCATGGTATCGACTGAGATCTGAGAAGATTACTTTACTCATATATGCAACAAGAGGAAAGTTTCAGAAAAAAGATTTCATTATTTATCATAATGAGAATGGAAGTCACTTTGATCTGGAAGCAGACCAGAGGCTTGAGTCGGTCAGTTTGGCTATCGCCGGGGTCAGAGAGTCTGATCTGGGGCTGTACTACTGCGCTTTTGGAGTCAGTGTACAGACAATGCGGTTTGGGACTGCTGTCAGACTCACTTTTGAAGGTTAGTGCTCTTCAGATCAGCCAAAACAGCACGATTTTAAATTATATTAATTATTTTATAATTCTAAATGTGATTTTAAATTTGGAAGCGATAAAGGTGCTCTATGTTTTATTGGATCACTTATCCAGAACAAACCTCTTCCTTCATCAGCATGCTTCAGATATAGTGCATAACATCAAAGCAATCTGTTAAAATAGTGGTGTCATATTAAGACTTCCAGCTGAAAGGGAAATACATTGTCTAATTATACTTAGCAATTCTACTTAATAATAAATTGCCATATTTATAAAAACTTTAAAAGTACACTAACAATTAAAAAAAGTACAGCAGCTTGTCAAAATATAGCACTAAATCATGAATGCTTTATTTGTTGACAGATTTATTTGTTTCTAGATCATTAATGCAGTGAAGCTAGTCTTTCTAAAAGTGAAAAACCACAGGAGAGCTAATTAGTTTCTTCATTGTTTATCTGTAGTCTCTGTTTTCTGTGACTCTCATCTGTTCCAGTGAAACTGCTGCTCTTTCCACTGATTTGTCTGGTTGTGTTTCAGATGCTAATCTGCGGCACTCGTCAGAGAGTGTGGGCTGCAGGACGCTCATGGTTTGTGCTTGTGTCGTGTGTGGGTTTAGCGGTTTTCTCTGCATGTGTGTGCTCTGTTACAGGCAAGGTGAGAAACACAGAAAAGGGGTCATTAACTTCCTGTTTTTATATTGTACTATTCTCTGAGGTCCACTCATAATGCTATCAAGATTTGTACATGATAAAACATCATAATCAGACCGCTCTGTTAAAAAAGGTGTGTGGAGGATAGTAGACTCAGTAAATGTCCATGGCTGGGATTGGCTAATTGTGTATGATTGACAACCTACATTCCTCACAAATGGATGCTGCTGTAATTTAGGTCAAAAACACGTAAATGATTTGTAATATCCAATTTGAGCATGTTACTTTAAAAAAGTAATCAGTTATAGTTACTAGTTATTTCTTACAAATAGTAACAGAGTTAGTAACTACATCATTATAAAAGTAACTAATTACCAGGTAAAATAACTATTCAAATATGTCAAATAACTTGGATGTCCCCAATATAAATATACCAAACACCAAATAGAATACATTTGTCATGATGTGAAGGAAATACGAGGAGAGGCGTATCCATGTGCAGACTTTTTAATATACAAACTCAAAGTACAGCAAGCAGGGTCTGGGAACAGCGAACGGGAGCATCAGAGGCGGAGACAAGAGGATATTCCAACATACATAGCTATGGTCAGGCGATTGGCAAATTTAATCCAGAGGGGCAGAGACGAGGGCGAAAATTCAAGGCAGGCAGGGTTGAGAACGAGAAACAAGAACAGGGAAAAACACAGGGAAAAGACCCATTATTAGCTGCTAATGTGGCAATCATTAATGAATAGCTTAGATAAGCATGAGTTATACATTAATTCAGTATTATCTGTGCATTAGTTAAGCATGAATTAACACTTATTAGTTTACAAGTAAAGTGTTACCACACTTTTACTATAGTAAAATCATGGCTAATTTTAGTTATCCACACTACAACATTGTGGCACATTTTACAAGCTGTTGTTTTGAAAGACTGCCTAAATATATAAACTATTTTAGACTAATGAGAAGGTTTTGAGTTATAATACTTATAGGATGTTTTTAGAGTAGCGACCTCTTACATATCGAAATATGATTTCTATGAAAATATGAAATTGGATTTCAAACAACATGCAAGTTACACCACTCAGTGTTGTGCATCATTTCACATGTGCTTTTTTTTTTTTTAGGTTCCTCCAAGGTCTGTTGCATCAGCTGTATGACAGAAAATTCAAATGTCAAGGTGGAATGTATTTGATTCTCTAAAAAAGAAGGCGTATATGCAAGAAAGTAGCATAAGAATTGTATATTAGTTCATTAACGCAGGGTTGTTGTTTTCCAGGCAGCAGAAGTCCAGTACGCCAGTCTCCGGTTCCTCCGGCGTTCCAGAGGCACAGCTCCAGCTCCTGTTAACGTGACATATGCAGCTATAGCCAACCACATGCTCTGATTTTACCGCTTTTCATCAGCTTCACATTAATCGAGAGAGTTTGAGAAGTCTGCTCTACCTACACCTATACTCTGAACTTATGCCAACACCTATGGGGGGAAAAATGTATATACTCTACCATTCAAAAGTTTGGTATTGGAATGATTTTAATGTTTTGTTCAGCAAGGCTACATTTAGATGGTTTAAATAAAATACAAAAATAATGTCAACTATTAGTGCAATTTTAAATAAGTGTTTTCTTTTCAAATACGTTAAAACAATTTATTTTCAGGATCATCATTTTTTATTGTATTCTTTATATAGAAATTTCAAGAGAACAGCATTTTTTGTGAAAAACTTTTGTAACATTATAAAAGTATTTACTGTCACCAATTTATAGTATCTTTGTTTTGTATGGTAGTGTATATTACATGTGCTATATTGCTATATTATGCCTGCTATATTCTATGGTTTCTTTTTCATTTGTTTGATTATATATAAGCTAAAATAGTGATTTGAGTACTATATACAAGTATTCGGATTATAATTACATATCAGTAAACTCATATCGACTGTATGTTTCCAGTGTGAATGAGTATGTTTTCATGAGGTGATCAGTGTGGAGTAAATGACATGCTGTCCGCAGCTCCGCTGTCTGTCCGTCTGTGTCCAGTGCTGCTCACCCAGAGACGCATACTGAATTTCCCCCTGAGCATAGACACATGCACACACAAATTTGCACAGCTAATACAGATTACTCCAGCCATATTTACATCATTATTGTAATATGCTCGTACCATTATTTCTTAGAGAAACATCAAACTGTTGTCATTTTGAAGTTAACATTTACATTGATCAAATAACACAAGCATCTTTGGCTGCTGATTAGTGCAGAAAGAAACTCACTGCATCATCATGAGTGTCCAGCATCCAGGGGCCTGATAAACAACACAATATCATGTGGTGATGACCTTTGATGAAGCTACATCTGCACAATGCTGTTAAAATCTTGGAAGCATGTGAGTGCATGTGTGCCAATAGACTGATCTCATGATATTAATACAAAACATAACATTATTCCATCCCTACCTTCATTTGACATCCTTTGTAATTGTAGACCTGATGCAATGCCTGTTGGCTCTGTTTGGAAAAAAAAAATCAATCAATCATTTATTTTATTTGTGTGTGTGTGTGTGTGTGTTTTATTTAAATTGTTTTCGACAGAAAAAGGATGAGTCCAAGTCAAACGCACCTGTTTCTTTTCTAATGTTTCTTCTCCTGCTTTTCCAGCCGATGGTTGCAGACAGAAGGCAAACACAAACCATTGCCAGTATGCACAAAACCAGCAGGACAGCCACTGTCACTGAACACAGACCATACAGTGCTATAGTGACACTTTATGAAGCATTTTTTATTAATTATTAGAGTTTTTTTAGGAGCTACATTGATATCAGATATTTGTCAAAGTACTATAACACGGAAAAGAAGAGTTTGGTAAACCATTATACTGTCAGCACATTACTGGATGCAGTGTTTGGTGTTTTGTATAAAACATTGTTTCTGTAGTCTTGTGGCAAATTTCAGATGTGCAGGAATGCTCTTATTGTGCAGCCACATCCTGATTTTGCTGAGTTTGACATGTTCCTGGGTCAACATATTGATTTTAATGTCTAAACCTAAACCTAACCTTTCCTGTGAGTAATGCCTAAAATCATATTTAAAGAATGACACTGATGTACAAGCACCAAACACTGATTGTAAGCCTAAACTTCACAAAAACTGGTTATTCAAATCTGATTGGCTAATCACAATGTTGTTCCAGTGTCAACAAAGATGTTGAACGTTGAACTCAGCAAAATCAGGTTCTGCAAGAGTGCAGTGGCTTCCTCTCTGCTGTCCTGTCACATACACGCCGCTACTGTTCATTATTTATTTAATGAACATCATTAACATTAGCCAAAGAGAGCTTAAGTTACAGTAGAGCGGAGCTGCTCAACTCTCACCTGTTTTATTTTCTTTATTCCAGTTACCTCTTTACACAAACTGAGAATCCTAGAATCCATGCTTTCTACAGCATAGATGTTTACATGTCTTTCTTCAGTAGATTTGTGTAATGTTTGTCTAACTGGATTCTCTTTGTCTAGTTGTAGAATTCAATTCATATTCAATATGGGTTGAATTTATGCAGAAGTACAGAAAAAAAACAACGCAAAACAAAAAAAAACTGGGGGACAAATTAATAAAACAAACAACAGAACTTACAATATTTATTTATATCTGCACTGCTGTTGTCAGTTTCAGCTGATTCTGTGAAATATAGACAGTGTGAGTACATTAGATAACATGACATTAAAGTGATATTTTAAAGAATGATAACACACAGACACGTTGTAGGTTTAAAGAAATGTTGCACCGAGACACTTGTCACATGTTAGTGGAACATCTTCACAGCCAATGTGATGATCTACACCTGGTTTCCTTCTGTGTGAACTTCATCCACTATGGCCATCGATATGATGAGGATAATGTGTTAACAGAATAGATCTGCTACACTACTTCTGCTGCCTACAGAGACTTGCTACTGCCAAAACATTCACAGACATGCTGCTGCTGCACATATACATTAAACCACTCCTAAAGCAAAATGCACAAGAAATCAAGAAGACAAGACAATATATCTGCATGCAGCTGCTGCACCAGAAGTCATGCATACATGTCCACACACAGGATGGCAGTAAACATGACAGGACAATAATATAGCCCACTCATATACCAGCACTCACACATATACTGTATTATCAACACGTGTTCTCTAAGGAATATCACATTGAAAACATCACTGTTTAAAATCCTACATTAAAAACTTCACTTGTAGATAGTTACAGACCAGCCTTTCTCCTTCCATTCATATCACCATTTCATCTTTCCTTTCACAGATTAACCAACTGGACATTTACCAAAAAAGAGTCCATTCTGCTGAGACTGGTCTACTCTCAGTCACTGAAGCCTTGTGGATTGCTAAAGCTGACTCCAAATCATCAGTTCTCATTCTGCTGGATCTATCTGCTGCTTTTGATACTGTCAATTATCAGATCCTCCTGTCCACCCTCTTATCCCTGGGCATCACGGGTATTCCACTTTGCTGGTGAGAATCCTATCTTACTGGTAGGCCTTTCAGGGTGGCCTGGGGAGGAGAGGTAACACATCAACTGGTCACCGTGGTTCTTCAGGGATCAGTTCTTGGACCCCTCATCTTCTCCACATACACTACATCTCTGGGCCACATCATACAGGTACATGGCTTCTCCATACCATTGCTATGCTGATGACATACTCTACATCTCCTTTCAACCAGATGATCCAGCTCACAGATCTCAGGCTGCCTAACAGACATCTCGGCATGGATGAAAGGTCATCACTTGCAGTTTAACATCGCCAAGACTGAGCTTATGGTCTTCCTTGCCACACCAGCTGTACAGCAGAACTTCACCATCCAGCTAGGTTTATCTACAATTACCAATCATCAACTTCGGTCAGAAATCTTTGCATAAACTTTGACGACCAGCTGACCTTCAAAGACCACATTGCAAAGACTTTCAGATTTGCATTACACAACATCAGAAAGATCAGGCCCTTTTTTTATGGAGCATGCTGCACAACGTCTTGTCCAGGCCCTTGTCATTTCTAGGCTGGACTACTGCAATGTTCTTCTGGCTGGACGTCCTGCAAGCACAATCAAACCTCTACAAATGATTCAGAATGCAACGGCACAACTGGTCTTCAATGAGCCCAAAAGAGCCCAAGTTACACCTATATTTATCTCTTTGCATTGGCTCCCGGTTGCAGCTTGCATCAAATTCAAGACATTGATGCTAGCTTACAAAACAGCCACAGGTTCAGCACCCACCTACTTCCACTCATACGGCTATTTCCTCATGAATGAATGCTGAATTTCAGAGAGTTTCTAGACTTACAGCAAACACAGAACCAACGAACATAAAAGTTAAGTAGCAGAGGCCAATCAGCTTATGCCATGTCATAATGATGTTATTGTTTTCATACTGCATTACCAACCTGCCAGCGCCATCTAGAGTTTTGTGACAGAACAAAATGCAGCAGCATTTGTTTGTTCGGATTCCACTAATAATGCAGTGGGATCCAGACACATTAGTTAAGTGTTCAAATATGTTTTGGGGACACCTTCTTATTGCACGGTATCATGGACTTCCTGCAAGAATAACCTACATTCCTATCCTAATAGAAATTATAGTATATTCAGTGTTGATATTCTGCTCAGTGCTACCTGTGGTCACTGTAAGGACAGCCATCACTCTGTTGTTGCACAGATAAAGCCCAGAGTCCTTCAGCTGGAGACTAGAGATGATCAGGTGGTCTGTGGTATGAGTGAATCTTGTTGGATCAGCGCTCTCTTTCTTTACGGTGCTGTTTTTATAAAGCGTGGAGATGAACTCTTTTCTGGACTGAGGAGTGTGTTTGAATGCCCATCTCTGCTTCAGTTTATCAGAGGTCTTACATGGCAGAAAGACAGTTGTGCCCTCAGGAACTGTGAAGTTATGGCCTGGGAGGAAAGAAAGAAGGAAATAAAGATTCATTCAAGACAGCTTACGTAAGAAGACAACAACTCTGAGAACACATTCAACCTAAAAAGAAAATAAATAAATACACAAAGGTTTGAGTACAGTTTAAATTATACTGTAAATTAAGTGTTTGTCTTCTGCTGACTTATTAATATTTGCATGATTCACATTAACTAATTTTATGCCAATCCCATGGGGCCTTTTTTGTAATTTTGGGGTCTTGACAACCTGTGGTCATAGTATACTTTCAAAACTGAGTCTTTTGTATTCCCACAGAAGAAAGAAAGAGTTTGGAAAGATGTGCAGAGAGCATAATACCTTTGAGCACAATGATATCTGCCACTAGCTGATGGTTGCAGTAATATTGCCCTGCATCTGATTCCTGCAGGTCTTTAATGGAGAGCTGGCCGTCTTCAAGCAGCTGGTGTTTGCTTTGGTCCAGGTAAGACACCTGCTTTCCTCGTCTAGAGGCTATCACTCTTTCCAGCCCATGGCTCCAGTCAACATATGAAGCATCGGAACACATCAGGACAAGGAAATGCTTTTCTGGGACACTCAGCTTTTGCACTGAAAAGGTGAAAGGTTGGAGATCATATGCTCACATTTCACATTTAAATATAAATTCTATTCTTAATACACCTCTTTCATTAAATTGTCCTGTGCCCTAGTGTTTATATGAGGTGAGAAATAAATATCAAATGAGCTTTTTTTTTTTTTTCGTACTCACATTCCACCAAAACACACAAATTATAATGGAATTGAAAAAAGTGAGTGAAAGTAAAGTGACTTGTGGCAGGTTTGGTGACGCATACTTGGAATTCATGCTCTGCATCCAAAGTGCACACACACACAGCAGTGAACACACAAACACACACTGTGAACACACACCCGGGTGGGCAGCAAATGCTGCTGCACTCGGGGAGCAGTTGGGGGTTCGGTGCCTTGCTCAAGGGTCTCACCTCAGTTGTGGTATTGAGAGAGCGCTGGATATTTACTCCAATCACCTACAATTTGCACTGAACCTTGGACTTACAAGTCCAACTCCCTATTCATCAGGACAGCAAATTATGGGCTAGCACCACACAACACCAATTTCTTTGAAGGTTTAAAGTGGGTTAGTATACAGTAGTCAACATTTGAAATGGCTAAAAAAACGTGTACTAAGACAAAAACACATTTTGGTTTCAGGTTTTAGGACAACTGTAATGAAAGGATTTGACCCACTTAAAATGTTGACTAGGAAAGTATTTGAAATATTTTGTAATGGTAAATGAAAAATGGCTTTATTGTAATGGTAAATGAGAAATGGCTTTATTGGCACTCCCCATAAAACACACTGTACTTGTTACATTGTAAAAAGAATGGCATCTACGCTAATATTAGTCTGTCCGTCCAGAGGAGAACTGGCCCCAACTGAGCCTGGTTTCTCCCAAGGTTTTTTTCTCTCCATCCTCTCACGGATGGGGTTTTGGTTCCTTGCTGTTGTCGCCTCTGGCTTACTTAGTTGGGGGCTCCTAATTTCTAGTGATTATCATTGTTTTGATTACAGAGAACGTCTATACATTTAATAAAAAATTGTTTAATCTTGTCTCTCCTATTTGATCTCTATTCTCCTATTTGATAATGTTCAGTGCTTTGCTACAATCTGTATTGTTAAAAGCACTATATAAATAAAAGTGACTGATTGATTGATTGAATAATAATGTAAAGGGCCTTATAGATATAGAAAGCGAAGGAGGTTGTTATGTAAACTAACAGCTGACTCACTATGATATGAATACATTCAGACCTGAGGCTGACTGGACTTCCTTATCTGCTTCTATTTATACCTTATCAGAAGGAAGTGTGTGGCCACGTTCCTCTGAGTCAGTTTCAAATGGAAGTTAATGTTGCTCTTTTTTAGTCTCTAAACTCACACCAGTATTTCTTAGGATATTTTTGAGTAGGAGTTTAGGGAAACTGGTCAGAAACTTTGTCAGACAGTCTAGCTGTTTTATGTTTTATGTTTTATAACACACACTAGCATAAAAGTGAAAATATGCCATTTTCTTAGTCTAATCTGAACGTCGATATGATATTTTTTCCACAAACAAACAAACAAGCAATAAACAGTCCAGCATGTTGACGTGCTAATAATTCTGCAATGCTGAAGACAATTGTAATGAGAGAAGTTATACTTAATATACAAAGGGGGGGAAACAGCATTGTATTGACGTTCTTAATTTAAAAAAAGTATTTTACTTTTTTTAAGAGTATCATGACAATGCTGATTATTAATTGTTTTAGACCCTTTTCATTTTCATGTCAAAAACTAACATTTGTTGTAACATAAGGAAATATACAGGTTTGATGAATCAGTTTTGTGTTGATCTCTCCTTTTTAATGTCCAGTAATAGTGAAAGCTTCTGTAATACAGTAAGTTTACTATTTAAGGATGTTAATGGAATATAGCAGATCATCATACTTTCATATGCTCATAAATGATAACATATCAGAAGACACTATTCCACTGCAGAATTTATGAATATATTAGTAGATCATAAAAGACAACAGCTTATTCTGTTGCATTTCTAACATAAAGATCAACTGACATCAACAGCAAAGCAGCTGAGCAAAAAATAAATAAATAAATAAATATAAATACAAATGGGTTTAGATTCATTTGTATTACCTGAAGTGTCCTCTTTGGTCAGATGCAAGATGAAGAAAAATGTCCAGTTTAGAATAAGGTTTCTCATTGCTGTGACTAAACCAATTCAGTGTTCATATGACTGACTAGACTCTTTCTCTTTATCATTCCACTTATCCTAAAAGCTTCCTTCTTGTGTGTGTGTCTGTGTCTGTGTACTAAAGGAATGGTGTCATGAATTACGTGAATTGAGTTGAGAGCTCTGGAAAGATCAAGTATACCAATAACAAGACGGAAGAAATTGTCACATCAAGAAATACACTGCGACATAAAAGCCAGATCATGTGGCAGAGGGTTTGAGTTAGTGGAACTAAATAAATAGAAAAGGATGAACACTACTGCCATGTATGACAAAACTATGATTCTAACAATCATTCATGTTTATTAAAGTGAAATTCCTCTCAAAGCAGCTTGGAAACACATTGATTAAGGCTCAGTGTCAGAGGCTTGTTGTGTGTGCGGGGTGGGGGGCAAATGGCATTCATTGTTTGACACGTGGCTTATTCAGTCAATGTGTATTTAGAGCAGTTTAACTTTGATAATTGAGAGGTAAAAAAGTGCCTTGAATCAAGAAATCTCCTTCATGTGTTCGGGTCTAGTAAACTGAAGCAACAACACTTTAAACTATAACATGGAGAAGAAGGGCCATTAAGTCCAGCTATTACAAGCTCTTGACTTATTAAACTGAGCAGATTCTGATAACCAATCCAGTTCATGATGCAGTATCTTGACTATATTTGATGTTGGCCTGATGAAATGGCTTATGGCAGTTGTGATCATCTTTATGACACGATTAAAGGGAAATTTGCTGGTAAGTAACAACAACAACTGCTGTTCAATAATATTATAAGAACACAAACAGCAGCACTAGTTGAGTCAGAGCTGAATGAACTGAGGTGAGCAATAACTCTCTCTAAATACAACATGATTCACTTTATATTTACTAATAACACACACTGTAAAAAGATAATTAATAACAATAATTAGTTGGGGCTACACACATAAATCACATAGCTGTCAACATTGAACATTGAAAATAAGGGAGATTTCCCGGAATCCATCCCCAAAATAAGGGTTTTGTTTTTTTCTTTTTACACGATTCTTACTCACAAACTTAAAAAAAAAGCACTAATCATTAACAGTCTAAAGAGTTAATAACTACACAATACATATTAAAGAATGACAGACCAATT
>JAUCMS010000158.1:93948-110916 GCA_032357445.1 Enteromius radiatus | reverse complement strand
CCCTTAAGTTATTGCCTTAGGTAAGGGGAAATTATGCCTTAAGTGAAAAACTTAAGGTGCTTTATGCAACCGGGCACAGGATATAACGTTATATCAATATCATAACCATATGTGAGTTTTAAGGTCAGTTTAGCACGAGGTGTGTGTGTGTGAGAGATGGCAAGCACATCTCGATCAGAAATCCTCCATTATGCATTAAGTATCTTCTTATTTCCCAGCTATTGTTGGTATTTTGATAACTCAATAAAAGTTAAACCGTTAAAGCCACAGAGAGACTGTACTGTGTATGGATTTTATTAGTTTTGGCACAGTCTTTTTATTGAACTACTGAATACATGTCTTGCGTAACTGTTTTGCAGTTCAATGTGCCTTAACGTTTTTAAGAGTTTAGGAGATCGGATTTATTTTGATGATTTTCTGTAATAGCTTGCTGTATTTTTAATCATGCAGGTCTTGTAGTCTTAATTTTTGTTGAATATCTTTTTAAATGTTGCTGTGGTGTTTGTCAGTTAATCTTAAATTATGATTTTGTCTTGTTAACCCTTCATATGTCATGTGATGGAAGCGTCTGTCATGTTTGTTCCATGTGAAGATGGCATCTAAAGAAGCCATGCGTTTGGCTTGCTGTGGCTTCTTCTGTTCTCAAGACGTCCTTCAAAGCTTCACAGACACCTCGTTTGTGTAACAAGTATCATGAAAGTAATGTTTCTTTGTCTTTCAGAACTATGGCTGCCAAAACAGAGCGCACCTTCATTGCCATCAAACCGGACGGCGTCCAGAGAGGCCTGATCGGAGAAATCATCAAGCGCTTTGAGCAGAAGGGCTTCAGACTGGTGGCCTTGAAGTTTCTCCAGGTGGGATGACCTATGACCTTGAAGATTCCTCTTCATTTTGTTCTGCACTCAGCCCTGCTTTTATTCACAAATCTGTTAAACTTCATGTAATTTGTGGTGCTACATCAGTATGTAAACTACAATAGTCAACGTTTGAAGACAACTTGTTACAGGTTTTAGAAAAACATTGATGAAAGGTTTGGATCAAATTCACATGTTGATTACCGTATTTGCTGTGCAAGTTAAATATGGTAAATGTGCATAATAGCTGCATTTGTTTATATTTTATGTAATGTTTACAAATGCGTTAGAAATCAGTCTATTATATCATTAACTTAACAAGAGCTTGTTAGCAGTGTTTCAGGGTAACCAGTGAGAGTGGAGTGTCTGGAGACAGACACAGTTTGATAAAGACACATTATCAATGCAAGGGATGGACACCGTTTCATAAGTGCTTTGCTTGTGTACGTTTATGGGTGATTTGTGCTGGAATGGTGCAGATGGCTAAACTGTTACCCTTTGGATTGATGGCAGGCGTCTGAGGACCTGCTGAAGCAGCATTACATCGACCTGAAGGACCGGCCATTCTACCCAGGACTGGTGAAGTACATGGGCTCTGGGCCGGTGGCTGCCATGGTAAGAGCTCTCCTCTGGATCTGAGCGCTGAAGCTGTGCCTCGAGGCTGTTACAGACACAAGTGCTCTCTCTTGTAGGTGTGGGAGGGTCTGAATGTTGTGAAGACTGGAAGGGTGATGCTGGGAGAGACCAACCCTGCAGACTCCAAGCCCGGAACCATCAGGGGTGACCTCTGCATCGAAGTGGGCAGGTGAGTCTGGGTCTGTGAGCCTGCTTGAGGGAGATGACTCTGTAGAGCTGGGCTCATTTGTGAGGTGAAGCTGTTCTCTGAGAGTGATTTGATTAATCCTGGATGTGCTACATAAACCTAACATTACAGCTGTTTGCACAAAGAAATGCTGATTTTAAGCTAATTTGGTGAAGTGTGTAGAGAGGGTTTTTCCTGCTTTGGGTGAGGTCATCTCAGCAGCACGCTAAAATATTGGCAAGTAAAGCAAAAACAATTTACAACTTGGTCTCTACAACTTGAACGTTTATGAGGCCGACTGGTGCTGATTGTCTTACACAAAGTTGTTTCTGGATTACTGTGGCCTTTCAAGTCAAATTTTATTTGACTGATCTGACTGATCGTTAGACATTCTTTCTAACGCTGACAAATCAGACCTTGGGTATGACTCAAAATGGCACAACCAATACACTTTATTTACTCTCATTTTTGAGTAGTGATAGCGTTCATGACTTATCATATGTGTACTCGTGGTGCCTCCAGTGTGAACTATGAAGACGAGAGAAGGCAATATTGATAACTTTTTGTTATTCCTCAGGAACATCATCCATGGCAGTGACTCTGTGGACAGTGCAAATAAGGAGATCAGTTTGTGGTTCAAACCTGAGGAACTGGTGTCTTACAAGAGCTGTGCACAAGACTGGATCTACGAATAAACCGCAAACTATCGACCAAACTCTGAACCGATGCCTTCTTTCCCAGACCAGTAGTGGACCATTTATCAGTGATGGACCGTCCTTAGTCTCTTTGTTTGATCCTGTCTTTTCTGAAGCACTTGTTCAAATAAATCATGATCTCACATTTGTTTCACTTTTATTCACTTTATTCTTATAAATGCATTATAAAATATTGATCTCTTGTAGTATCTCTTCAGTCCCAAGATCAATTAAAAAAAAAAAACAAAGTTCAAGTTCTTTTAAAGTATGTTGATTTTTGGGTTCCTTAAGCACAAACTCCATCAGTGAGGAGTGAATGGAAGCAATCAGTCTGTGAGGTGTTATCAAATCATTACTGACTGAAAATGCTAAAGCTGAGAATCATCAGTGGAAACCAATGCTACAGTACCTGATTTGTAATTGTGTTGAATGCATCCTAATACTTTCAACGTGAAGACCATCTTGCATATTCTTTTAAAAGGCATCCATATCATATGATATAAACGGGGTCAATCAAATTTTTTATTTTTTTTTTCTCCCGTTGAAATTGTGTAAAAGTAGCTCAACCCAATTCCACTGCCAGGAAAACTCCACTAGAACCAACGTAATTTGTCACTGGCACTTTTTTCAATGATCTACAACTCATTTATTGGGGCTATCCAGTGAATCCATGTGCTTTTTTTCTTTCATGGGTCACATCCAATCTGTCTTGCGTGGGAGTAAAAAAAATCTAAATTTTGTGGCACATAAGATCACAACTGTTGGCAACTACAGACAACTTTATGTTCAAAGGAGAGAAACCATGTATCTGAGTAAGTATTATACAGGAAGTATGTTGCCATGGGTAAAAAGTGATGCATACATAAGGAGACTTGCTTTTGGAGAAGAACACATAAACGGGCCCCTTTTCAGTTGGTGTCCAATTTGGAGGACCTCACTGGGGAGTCTTCTGGCCCAGGTAAATGTGCGCTACATGTCCTGAAAAGAGAAGCCAAAATTGGACATAGTTCTTATCACACTAATGCATGTTCAGTTGTTTGATTTTCTAAGTTTGCTTTTATTTTGTTATTTGTTCTGATGGGACTTTGATACTTCCAGCTCATGATATACTGTGCAGACTCGGGTCCAAACCAATCACTACTTTGATGACTCAGTGTCCATACGAATCACTACTGCGCAGATTCAGGCTGCAAACTAATTACTGCGTAGACTCGGGCTCCAAACAACTCTCTACTGCGTAAACTCTGGCCTGCAAATGAACCACTCACTCATATATCACATCGAAAAGTGGAACTCAAATGCTTAATGAACAGTCTGACTTGTTAAGCATGCTACCACCTTTGCTGAGTTTGTTGTTTGAGAGTTTTTAGATTTTTTGGGATGTAACCATCTCATAATTAAAGCTTTGTTATCTACAAGTGTTGTGGTCATCCTGAAGTTTTCATTGCTGGGCTATACCTTAGACTAGAGTGCAAACTATTTGAGATTTTTTTGTGGTGATGCAATGGCATGTGTCAGAAAGAAGCTGTGTAATATCAAGTCAAAGTCAGCATGACTCAGACACTGCACACAATATACAAACATGAAACTTAAAACTCTATTATACAACTAACCTAAGTAGATTTACTCATGCAAAAGAGTTTCTGAACATTGTCTGTTACCAGGTATAAAAAAAATTAAAATAAAACATAGTATGGAGGGTCAGATGGCTCTCTGATATCATCAAAAATATTGTATTTTTTTTCCCAAGATGACGGAGGTCTTATGAGTTTGAACCAACCCTTTAAACCTACGCATACCACCAAACCTGTCCCTAACCTTACCCTATCCCATCCCAGCAGCAAATGTGTTTTTCAATACAATATGAATACAATAATACAAGGTACTTATTTTTGGTGCCTGTACATGGTAGTTAAGGTCACTCAATATAAAGTGGGACCAATGGTATGTCTTCACGTGGGCCATGCTCAGATATCTGTGGCACTCAAGGGCAGAGTCTCTTATTGGTCACACTTTATTTTAGGTACAGTTCTCACCATTGATATCTGGGCAAAAGCAGTCTTGTTTGTGTGATTTTGATGTTATAAACAAGCTGGGAGCAGCTTTGACTTAGATTTAATGCCATGGTCCAAACTGAAATAAAAAGAAATGTGCATGTGGCCGTTTGGTCAGGACATGTAGAGATACCTCCCACACATCTGAAGCATGCTGAAGATGGAATGAGTACAGTTCAGCCATTCATTTAGCAGCCATATTTGCCACCTAAATGGCAAAATCCTAAAATCTCAACCACAAAAAAAACAAAAACCAGCAACACATTCTGACATGAACTGTTTCTTATGCTCAAATAATGTTTAAAAAGTCTAATATGTCCAGGCAATTCATAAGTGCAGGCCTAAATGAGTGATGTACTAAGTGCTCATTTTATTTAGAGGTCGTGACTTATTCTGCCATATGCTGCCCCATCTTGGTGTATCTGAATATATAATATGTATAAATGTACACTATACTCTAACAGCTTCTTGTGTGCTAGATAAGAGACAGGTAGCACACTGATCTGCCAGACATGGCTCTTTCACATAGAGGAGGCTTCCTGCCTGTCCGTATAAATTTAGATATTAAGGTTATCAATTTATTAATTTAAGATGATTTAAAGAAAATTTAAAAAATGACAAGAACATTGTGAACCTTTCTAAAGATGATTGGCCATTTACTGTTAAACGCATTATTATATAAGTTGATGGGGCCATATTCCAGGATTCATAAACCTCCTGATGCATCTTGGGATGAAATAGAATGGACTTCTGTGGCGTAAGTCTGAATTAGTGAATCTCTTAGATGAAAAGATCCTTCTGAACTGAGTATATTATATTTGCAACCTTGCAAGCTTAGAAAATTCTGGTCTGTGTCCTTAAATGGGAGCATTTTTTTTCTTTCTCTCATGGAAACAAGCTGGTGTAATATATATAGTCTTTTCCACATTACCACTAGGAATATTACCACTAGGAATGGTGGACTCTCCATCTGAAATTATGACCATTTTGTGGAGAAATTTTTTCTTTGTACTTCAGACATTCATAAATGTTCATGTAAATTTGACTCAATGTTATATGAGCAGAATAAGCTTACTAATCTTCAGAAATCCTGGAGTAAAACATTGGGTATAACATTGATCCTGCTTCATAGAAAACATTAAATTCCCAATAACTATTTTTGTCTGCTGCAAATCTAGAGAGATGCAGTTTATAGTACATCAAGCCTATGTGTCACCATATAGATTTATGATTTGCTATATATAGAAAAAATGTAACAAATGCTGTATGAGTAATTCTCTTGGTACTATGTTCCAACATCTGTAGGAAATTAATATGGTAATTTTCAAAGTTACAGTTTACGCTTAAACAGAATTTTCTTAACTGAATGTGGGAAGAACCATTGAGTTCTTAATTGGGAGCTAGTGAAAATCCCAAAACGGTATGAAAAATGAAATATAAATCTACATACCCCTCTTTATTTATCTAGTTTAGTTATTTATTCTCTTTTGATGCATTTTTATTACTTTTATTATTGTTGTTGTTGTTATTATTCTTGTTTTTTTCTGTTGTGATCTGATGTGTAATATGATTTGTGTGCTGGTTGCTGATCAATTCTTTTTTTTTTTTCTTAAGTTCACAATGTTGTTTCTGATGCATACAACACACATGTTAAATAAATACTACAGGTTTTCCTGTCTCAAGTGTTGTTGGCTGTGTGCTTCTGTGCAGGTTTCTGGTGGAAGGCATTCACAAACCATCTGAAGCTGAATCTGACTCTTCTGTAATTTGATGTGTCATTCAGTGGATCAACTTTTTCATGTTTGAAAGTGTAATGTCCTCCCCTGACACATTCTCACATATTTGGGCTGTGTCTAACACACACTGGCCTAGCCTGTCAGACTTACTTGACTGCTTTCGGGAGCCGTGGCCAATCCCTGCGAGTGCTGAAGGAAAACATGTTGGACTGGACAGGCTCGTGCACAAGACAGCATGCACACAGAGACCTGTGCTGTCAGGACACAGAGATCCACGGCACACAAACACTAGGATTCAGTACAGCATCAGAGGTAAGTCAGCTGAATATACTCACTGAACTGCCGAGGATCCCTCCATAAACCTGCTTTACTTCCAGTATAGTCAACAATGACGTTTCTGTTTTTGTAGGCTTTTGTAGCTCACAAGAGTTTATAACCGTGATATCAGAAATCATTATCACGGTTCTCAGTGAAATCCTTTTCATTGATAGATGATTCTCTATTTAACCATCTAACAGCAGTGGTCAAGTTGACATATTTTTTAACATGCCTGTTAATGTTAGTGGTATGCAATCACGTCATCAGATCTATCGATCTGTATTCTTAAAGCAGACACTTATAAAGAGAGCCGCGCAAGTGTCTATAACTAAAAAAGTAAGAAGCAGATGTAGTTTGTGTGCTGTATAATGGAACAATATTTAAAACCTCAGTAAAGGAACTGTAAAGCAGATGTGATGTAGTTAAACCTGATTTTCTGCATTTTACAAGATGTTTGTGTACATGACCTTTGTTCTGAGATGTGTCTGTGTGTCTAGTGCTGTGTAATTTAGCAATTATCACTACACACCTGCCTGTGAAGAACCAACTAATGTTGGTTTAGTGCTAGTGTTTACTGTGACATCTATGATATACAATACACATAGAATTCTAAAGTACTCGTCATCAAAAATACTTCAGCAGCCACATTAGTTTTCCAAATCCCCACGGGACAGCAGAGCCTGGTAACCCATAGCTGACCTAAACTGACCTAAACTTTGTGTAGTAATTGTGACTGCGGTTGACTGTAAGGATTTACACCAGTTTACACACAAAAGAATATATGTCTACAGCACACTGTTTACTGACACAGACAACAAGCGCAAAATACATTTCTGCATGTGTGTAGATCTGCTTTAAACTTTAAATATTGGGGCAGGCATGGCCAGGTTCCAGTCCCAGGTCTGGCAGGGATTGTGGGTGGGGGGAGTGAATAACCAGCGCTCTCTCCACCTTCGATACCACGACTGAGGTGAGACCTTTGAGCAAGGCACCGTTCCCCCAACTGCTCCCCCGGGCTCCGCAGCCCACTGCTCCGGGTGTGTGTTCACGGTGTGTGTGTACATGGTTGTTCACTTCTCACTGTGCACCCACACATATAATGAAAACATGCCTTCAAGCCCAATACAAAAAGGGGGGTGTGGTACTACAATCACAAAAAACTAAGGTGAGAGGTTTCTGTCAGTTCCTGTTCTCTTTATTGTAAATCAAATGAGCCAGATTAGTGTGTCTATCACCTTTAGTTTGTAATGGCTTTTGGTGCCTCTGCCCCAGTCTTTGACTAGTTATGCTGATTTTATTAAGACTGGTTTAACAGGACAGGTTGCCATACCTGAATACTTTATTTGAATGCTTTATATAATGTCATCACCCAGGTGCGTTGTCTCTAAGCACTCTCCCCAAAATGTATATAAACTACACTGTATCACTGCCTCGGGTCAGACTTTTGATGACTGCACGCCACAAGTTTCCAAGAGGGGAAAGAAATATCATTTGAGTTTAAAATACACCCAGTATTTTAATGTCAATCAACAACAAGTCAGCATCAGAGGCTTTTTTTTCAGTGCATGGGTTTTTGATGTCTTCTAGGATGGCCCAGTTGGACAGTGATCTGTTCTCCGAGCAGGAGCTGACCTGCTCCATCTGTTTGGACCTCTTCAGCGAGCCGGTCTCGACTCCGTGTGGACATAACTTCTGCCAGGGCTGCATCGGAGGCTACTGGGCATCCAGCTCCGTCTGCAGCTGTCCTCTGTGTAAACGGGTGTTCGAGGAGCGCCCGAAGCTCAGCATCAACCGGGTGTTCGCTCATATTACCCACAAGTATAAAGAGATGCAGTATGGCGGGCCTCCTCAGCCCAAGCCCAGGCTGAGAATGGCTGTCACCGGTTCTGTGGACGAAGCCGAGCAGATTTTATGTGACGTCTGCAGCGGTAAGAAGAAGCCGGCTGTGCACTCGTGTCTGACGTGCACGGCGTCATACTGCGAGCTCCACGTGGTGCCACACCAGCAGACGTCATTCTACGCCTCGCACCACCTGCTGGAACCCCACGAGGCCCTGCGGGGCCGCACATGCCCCGAGCACGGCCGGCTGCTGGAGGTGTATTGCCGCACAGATCAGAAGTGCATCTGTGCCATCTGTGTGCTGGAGGAGCACCGCACACACATCACCGTCTCAGTGCAGACAGAGCGCGCCAGCAAACAGGTGACTTTCAGCACAGCTACAAACTACAGCACCACAAGAAAGGATAGACCAGCAAAAATCTGACTGCCATCCATTACTCAACTAAGCTGTTCTAACTGTTGAACACAATAATACTTAATTCTCTCTATAAAAAGGTAAAAATCAGGCCTTAACACAGTAACTTAATGAATTAGTTATGAAAACATAATTAAACTATTTTAATGCAGTTAACGCACTGGTCTGAATGTCATCTTACATTTTATACAGTGACAGTTGCCAAATATAAATCAAGGTACTGGGGCAAAAATGAATAACAATGTGGTCTTTAATTCCTGAATGATTCAGCCATTTGAACAAATCGAATGAATGAATGTCTCATAAAGAAACTGTGTGAAACAATATCATAGACAATGACAAGAGATTGGTCAGATCCTAGTAACCAACCACATAGACTTACTGTACACTGAAAGAATAAAGAGATTACAAATAATCATATAGAAAAATGTATATTGGCAAAATTTGAGGCCTTTCAGTGCCGCAGTCATATTTCAGCAGCAGAACATCATAGGTAAAATTTAATATATAACTGATATTTAGTCCAACACACACACACACACACAAAAAAAACTGAGGGAAGAAGAGATTTTAAATGAAAGAGGCTTTGTGTTTCTCTCACCTCATAGAGACTCCTGGGAAAAACAGAACTGGACCTTCAGACATGTATTGACAAAAGAAATGGCCAGCTGACTGAGGTGAAGAGCAAACTTCACACCTTGCAGGTATACACAGTTTGCAGCACATGGACAACTCAAACACATGCACATGTACAGTTGTCCTCTGAGTGTGTGAGCTTTATGTTTGACAGAGCTACGCTCAGGCCGAGCTGTCCGAGGTGGAGCAGGTCTTGTCTGACCTCACACACTCAGTGGACCGCATTCGGGGCGAGCTGGTGGGTGGGATCGAGGAGAAGAGAGAGGCTGTAATTGGACGAGGGCAGAGCATGGTCACGCAGCTGGAGACGAAGCTAGCAGAGCTGCAGGTGCGCAGGGGACGTCTCGAGACACAGGCGGTGTCTGATGACCACATCGGCTTCCTTCAGGTGCACAAACACCACTCATTATCTCTGTGTGTGTTTATCTCTTTTGTTGATGTCAATTAAATGCCATCACTGTCATCACATCATTTTAATAATGCCTGTTACCCTACATGTAACCCTACCTCTGAGTGACAGAAGCTAGATTTGTGTGTAGAAAGTCCTGCAGAAACCACACTCAGTTTCAGCACTACACTCTTTTTTTCTTTCTTTTTTTTCAGTATACCTCAGCATAAAACGTGCATGCAGTGTTCTTTCTTCATCATGTTCCTCTGTACCAGATTTTTTTTTGAATACGATGGTCTTTTTTTAATGGCAGAGTTTTGAGGAAGCCAACAGTCCCCTGCAGGACTCAGATATGGACATGCGTGAGGTGGATGACCTGTCTCTGCACTTCTCACTTGGGGACGTGAAAGCAGCTTTAGGAGAGATCCGAGAAAGACTGGATGACATACGCTTTGGAGAAGTGCACTACCGGCACTCCGGTGAGACCCTGACAGTGATGAATGCGCAGCATTAGTTGCATTACACTGCATATAGTTCTCAGGAACAGAATGACAAAACTCTTTAGAATACTGGTCCGTCACTTGTTTGTTTGTTTCTTTCATCTTCTTTTGTGTCCCTATTGTTTAGCTCTTTTCAGTTAAAGGTGACATATCATGAAAATGAAAATTGCTAAAATCAGGTCCCCATTGCATATATCATCCAAAGAAATGTGAAAAAGATTAACCCACTAACTTTTTCTTCTTTTTCAAGCCACTGAAAAACGAGCGTCTCTGATCTCGTTCCTCCTTGTAATGTTGCAAAAGGATCTCATAATAATACTGCCCCTCAATCTATTCGTTTCTACCCAAGGCACCATCATTTTGATTTTGCAAGGGACAGGTGTACCAGTTCAAATACCATGGCAAACGTTTGGGCAAAATATGGTAACAGAGCCTCAGAAGAGACAAGAGAGCAGTAGATTTATTAATTTATATACTGTAATTTATATTGCTGCTGCCGCACAGATCTAATATAATTGTGCCATTTATTTCCCAGCTGTTTACCTAACCAACAGTTTTTGTAAGGTTAACTTTAACTCACATGTTTTTAATGTAAACTTGTGTGTGAATAAGTACTTAGTTTAGTACTCACATAGCTTCGACAGCCACTTTCTCTCTGTGTCCTTCAGATGTGTGCACTCAGAAAACCTTAACATATGAGAAGTTTAAAGAAAACGATTTCAGTGCGATAAACATGACAATCATGTAGCAGCTCATTTGCATTTATTTTGCTTGCCTGCCCTGTGTGTGTGTGTGTGTTTTAATTTCCTTTAAAATGCAGTTTGCAGTAATTTATTAATGAAAGAAGAGTATTTCAAATGCACGTGTGGCAGGAAAAAGCATCTTAACAGAGTGTGTTTGTGTGTGTGATTTCTAGTGTCACCGTTAGCAGAGAGTGAGAGTATGATGAGCATTCGATCGATGAGGAGGAAGGAGTGGTCACTGAAAGGTCAAGAAAAACACTCTCTGACTCTTACTCTTGAAATTCATCTTCACTACCTTGAGAAGAAACATGCATGATCTTCCTCTAAAATCTTTTATTTTGTGTTTTACAGATCTACGGAAATTAAAAATAGGTACGTACGTATCTTTCTTTTAAAAGAGAACAAGCAGCAATTAGTTTTGGTAGATGTTGGATTTTGAGGTTGTAAGAGAATCAGGCAGAGCGCTTTTTTTTCATTATATTACTTGATGACGAAAAAAAGCATCATGTCAATCAGTCAGTCAGTCATATTCATTTATAAAGCATATTTAAAATCAACAGATGTTGGACAAAGTTCTTTAAAAGGTTTAAGCATATGCCAAAATACAAAAGTAAGCATAGAACACAGCGATAGATAATACACTAGTTATCAGCTGAAGACTACTAGTTAAACAAAGTTCCCTGAAGGCATTACAGTGGAACAGGATATTAAATATGTATGATGGAGCCAGTCCATGCAAACCCTTATTAACAAACAGTATTGTTTTAAAATTGATATTATATTTAACTTGGGAGCCACTGTAGACAAGATAAAAGCATGTATTACAGACTCCATGTCTCTTAATGTTATGACTTTGGGTTTCATGACAGAAATTTGTGTTTACTTTTTTTCTTTAATGATTACAACTGAAAAAGCTGGACAAATTAGGAAGAGTGATTCTGTATGTACACTGGTTCCAATAGCTGCTTCAATTTGTGATCATTCATGCAATGCTGGTAGATGAAGACTTCTTTAACATGGATGCACAACAAGTTCAACACACACAGAACTGAATTAATTAAGTTGGAAGAGGTTGTGTACAGTGGGTATATGTTTGGAGACAGTGCCTCTGTTTACTATGCTGTTGAATTACAGTAGATTAGTACATTTGGTGCAGTAATAAAAAAATGGAGATAATTTTACACTATATATTTAAAAGTAAAGTAAAATTGTCCATGGTGTCTCCATGTCACTAATATAACAAAACACACACACACACACACACACACACACAAGACAATAGCCCAAATAATAGGTGTACCATTATTTTTACACAGAAGTCAGTTTTAAATATTAATATTTAATTATTAATTATTATTATAGTTTTACCTTCACTCATCAATACTATCTCAATAAAGTTCCAGTATTGGTTAGCTGACATGTGTTGCTTTTAAAAGACACTGTAACATCCGATCTATGATTTAGACCAGCCCTTTAATATTGAATATTTTCTGTCTTATAGGCCACAAAAAAGTAAAAACCTATCTTGGTGAGTATTCTTGACTCCTGTTGCATGTCCTTCATTAACACCTTTTCTGTTATATATTGTATATGATGTGCATGCAAGTAAAGTCGCACCTGTTGCCTATTTTCAGATCTTTTTTAACACTCCTAAAGTGCTGTGTGATTAATCAATTGGAGAATTGATGAAGTGTGTGTGTATGTGGTTTCAGAGGAGGTAACCCTGAATCCGACCACAGCGTACCCATTCCTGATCCTATCGGACGACCGCAAGCAGCTAAAGCGCGGCGAGAAGCTGCAGTTCTACAGGAACAACCAGCAGCGCTTCGACGTTTGGTCCTGTGTGCTCGCCAAAGACGGCCACGAGTCTGGAAGACACTACTGGGAGGTAATGCTTTAGAACAGGGCTTCTCAGACTCAAAGTCTACATAATTGCAAGTCTCCAAATCTGAATTTTCATCAATGTCAAATATGTTTTTTTTTTACTCTGAATAAATGTTTATTGCTGGGCACAATATAGTAATAGTAGTAGTAGTCTGATTCACTGTAATAATACGTGGCTCAAATCTTGCAAATTCATTCCCTGCTAGCAGAGGGCACTTCTGGGGCAGGAGAAATAGTGCTTTCCCCAATAAGGGCTGTAATCTAATAGAGTGGGGAAGTTTAATGTCACTCTGTAGGCCGATCGAGTGTTAGCATCACACTGGCTCTCTCCTCAAAAATACAATAGAATTTTTCCATAGGCTTTTGGATTATCACAAAAAATAAGATCTGTGTTCAGTCATAATTCATGAGTCAATGTTTTGATGAGATGATGTCTATCAAGATAATCTTCACAATATAAGTTTTATGAATTTTAAATAAAAGTGACAGAACTTAAAAACTAAACTTAGACTATAAACGAACTACAGCACCATGGTTGCTCACCTTCAACATCACCAATGCTTCCAAAACGTTTCCTCAATTGTTATAAAGGATATAGCACTATCAATTCTTTATTTGTTATATATATATTCATCACTGCTGCCACTCAATCTATTTGTCTCTGTCAGAAAGAGACAAGAGAGAAAGACAAAGAGAGCATAAAGACAGCCTTCATGCTTTCAATGTGGAACTAGCCAAAGCTGTACAGACCTTTTCTCAAACCTCATAAACCTCTTAAATCACAATTTAACTACATGACTCGACCACAACATAAAAAAGAAGTTACCATGTCTTTTTTTGAAGCAATTCAAAGTTTTGGAAGAAACAGTGGTGCACCTTAAATCGTCAACCTGTTATCTTGACACACTTCCCGCATCTTTTTTCAAAAGTGTGCTTAACTTCTTTCTGGGACATTTCCAAAATCCATGAAAACTGCAGTTGTTAAACCTTTTCTGAAAAATAGCAATCTTTATAATACCATATTGAGTAATACAGACCAATATCAAATCTTCCTTTTATAGCCAAGATTATGAAATGGATGTCTGAACAATCTTCTGGCTTCAACCACATCAACACAGCACTCATTAAGATAGTAAATTATATTCACAGATTATGATTCTGGAAAAATATCAGTGCTGATACTTCTATCTTATTGTGCATTTGACACTGTAGATCATAACATACTTTTAGAGAGAGTAGAAAACTAGGTCTGGAATGGTACTCAAATGGTTCAGATCATGCTTAGAAGGGAGAGAAAAGTGAGCATAGGAGAGCATAAGCCTAAGTGGGCTCAGTTCTTACACTGTCTTATTGCACTATTCTTATTAGGTGTCAAAGACCTAAAAATCAAGTCAAGAATCTTGGTATGATTTTGGAGACAGACCTTAGTTTCAGAAGTCATGTGAAAGCAGTAACTAAATCAGCATACTATCATCTCATCAAAAACATGTCAAGAAATAGATGTTTTGTTTCCAGTCAAGATTCTGAGAAACATGTTCATTTCTTTATCACCAGCAGGGTGGATTATTTTAATGGTCTCCTCACCAGCTTTCTCAAAAAGACCATTAGACAGCCACAGCTCATCCAGAATGCTGAATACAAACCTAACAGAGCACTCAGATCATTAGGATGAAGTCAGTTAGAAATACCAAGGGTTCACACAAAACAAGGGGAGTCTGCTTTTAGCTATTATGCTGTCCGCAGTTGGAACAAGCTTCCAGAAGAGATCAGGGCCCATATTTATCAAGCTTCTACACTCTCAAAAATAAAGGTACAAAAGCTATCGCTGGGGTGGTACCTTTTCAAAAGGTACCTTTATTTCTGAGAGTGTAAGAAGTACTCTCAAGAACACTGCTGAGAACTGGCATAAGTGTAAATAAATTCTTGGCTCAAAGCTTAAAAGTTAGTTATCAAGCATCAGTCACAATTAAAGCAAAGTGTGGGATTAAATCTTAAATGTTAATGTTAATGTGCACTCAAACTCAGAACTGAACGAGCTATGTTTTGAGCACTGTGTACGTCATGCTTTCAGGTGAGTGTTGGTGAGAATAAGGACTGGAAGCTAGGAGTGGTGCGAGAGTCTGCCCCGAGGAAGGGTCTGTTCGACATGACCCCTGCCATTGGCTACTACGCGCTGTGGTGGAGCGGAAGCCACTTGCGTGCTCTGACTACGCCGCCCCTTTCCAAGATCAGGGTCACGGGTCACCTGCGCCGCGTGGGCATTTACCTGGACTGTGAGGAGGGTCAGCTGGTCTTCTTCAATGCTAAGACAGGCTCTGAGCTGTATTCATTCACGGTGGCCTTCTCAGAGAAACTGTTCCCGCTCTTTGGCACGGGTGATAGAGACGTGCCACTGATGCTGATGTCTCCATTCGTCAGTGTTCCAGAGTGACGTGTGAAGAGCCATGGCTGCAGGGAAAGAACTCAGGACAACAGAAACAGCGTTGGTTTGCCTGTTCAGGGTAACACAAACTATGAAGTGAATTGAAGTTGAAATGACACACTCTTCACAGTGGATAACCCTGATTCTGAAATTAAAAGGAATCACTAAAACATTTTAATGTTTCAATGATGGCATCAGTGAAATAAAACGTTTTGGGTTACCATGAAAAAAAACAACAACAAAAATGCACCTGTCAGTGTTTAATTCACCTGTCAGTAATATACCAACATCTATTCTATCATATCATTATATTATTTGAATTCATCAATCACCATGTTAACTGTATTCCATCCATTTACATTACATTTAATCATTTAGCAGACACTTTAATCCAAAGTGATTTACAAATAAGGACAATGGAAGCAATCAAAACTAACAAAAGAGCAATGACATTCAAGTGCCATGACAAATCTCAGCTTACTGCAGTACACAAAACAAGTTTTATTTATTTATTTTATTTTTTTTACCCTCACAGTGAATTCTGTTTATAATCATATCAAGGTGCCGACATCATAAACAGCTGTGTTTATCACCTAGCACATTTGTGACTATCCTAACCAGTGTCAGGAGAAAGAAAGAAAACTCTATGCCACCACAGATCTTCACTAAACACCAATCTGAAGACTGGAATATACTATGTGATTTTTGCCCCGATTTTCTACTCTGAACAAGTTGATGCTAGTTGAAGAAAGTTGGAGGTTATCAAACATGTTTGATATTTCCAGCCGATTTTAGAACATATTTGTTTTAATTTTTTATGCTTCTCCTAGCAGCAATGCACACGTTTCTATGTGAATTTGTTGTGATCAGAACAACTTTAAAGTCTGGTAGTGTAGGATCCTCGGCGGTGTACTGTATGATGCCCAGTTTTCCTTTGTCACTATTTATAGTCTGTAAGTGTATGATGCTAGTGTTTTATAAATCTGTTCAGAATTTAAAAGTTATCTATTGACATTGGAAGCTGACCTTACTGTAGAATCTTAAAGCAGAGCCATATCCCACAGACCGGCAAGTACTGGTTTTATCGATAAATGAATCAGAATTTTAGGTCTTGTGGGAAGAGTTTGATGAGGAGCACCATAATCCATCAATAAATAGATGGTATGAACAATACAGCATTTGAAATGGAATATATGTATGCAATTTAATGCAATGTTGGTGAAAGAAAAGTTGTACTTTCCTTCAGAAATGAATGTTATATATAAATTTCCATGACCGTTTCCACAAAACTCTAACTTAAAATAAATTAATAAATAATTTAACGTATCCAGATGTTTCTTGTATTTAGTTTTAAAAAATAATTATGTTCAATTCATGTAGAATACAATAACAAATAATTAAAAATACAAATGGTTTTACTATATTAGAAAGTCTTTGGTTACAAAATGACTTCCAAAACTCTTAGTTCCCAGGGACATGAGTGTACGGTTAAAATATGTTGAAGCAGAAAGTCTTTGAGTGCTGGTTGACAGATCTGATCCATATCAACAGCCTTAGATCCCCAGATTTGTCTACAAAACGGCCCTGCATCTTTTTAGTTTAGTTACTTAAAGGAGAAGTTCACTTTTCAAAAAACTTTTGCTGATAATCTACTCACCCCCATGTCATCCAAGATGTCCATG
>JAUCMS010000158.1:60257-75404 GCA_032357445.1 Enteromius radiatus | reverse complement strand
TCACCGGACACTGCACTTATTTGCAATCACAAAAGTACATTATTCGCTTTGAAGTCTTGCCGATTATGTGTGCTGCACAAGCGCACTAAAAGCCTGTCAAATAGCGATATTTATTACATGTGATGGTGGTAATACTGTCAAAAACACACAGCATTAAACACAGTTGCTTGTGTCTAAAGTGAAAGTAAACAATCAAGAGAAAAACATGCCAGTATATTAGATAAACATGCCGCCGCTTGTCATTAAAGGGATAGCTCACTCAAAAATTATAATTGTGTTATTATTTACTCACATGTTGTCGCAAACCTAAATTAATTACTTTCTTGTGTTATTTTTCATTGTCCTGAAAAATAAAAGCACTGTTTGTTTTATTCATATTATGTTTATTGTAATGCAACTATTTTTATCTTTGCTAATTTTGGCCTAAATATCTGCCCTTCTTTATTTTATACCTTGTTACCTTGAAAGGCTTTGTTTTTATAAAAAAGGCAAATTAATTTGTCTGTACTGCTCAGACAACTTGCAAAATAGTAAAATCAATGACAAAGAATCATAATATGATATTTTTTCCATTTCGCCCCCACCCCTACCTCTGTAATTTGCTTAATCAAAACTCATTTTCAGACACCTTAGTCTGATGAGTCAATTTACCTTAACAGACACATTTATCCAAAGCGACTTAAAAATGAGGTCAGTGGAAGCAATCAAACATCAGCAAAAACACAATGATACAAGTGTTATAACAGTTAGTTTAACCAAGTACATTTTTTAAATTATAAAATAAAAAGAAAACAGAATAGAAAAAAAAAGATTAAAAAAAATAGAGCAAGCTAGTCTTGGAGGCCTTTTTGCTTTTGTTAAAGTATACAACAATAAAAAGAAAATAGAAAAATATTTTAAGAAAAAGATCACAGAATCTGGTGTTTTTTTAAACAAGTAATTAGTAAATGAATAGAGTGCAAGTCTAAAAGGGTAGAATTTTAAGAGCAGAATTAGAATAGAGTGTTGGAGTTGGAGGGTCAGAGATGTAAGAGATGTGTTTTAGTCTATCCTTGAAGTCATTCCACCAGGAGGAAACGGTTAATGTAAATGTCTGTGAAAGTGACTGTGCTTCCTTGAGATGAACAATAAAGCAGTGTTCACTTACAGAACACAAACTTCTAGAGGCATATAAGACTGAAATAATGAATTTAGTTAAAGTGTGCCGAGCCAGAGGTGATTTTGTAGACACATATCAATGACTTGAATTTTACGCAAGCAGCTATTGATAGCCAGTGATAATTATTAAATCAATTAATAAAGGTGTGATTCTTTTTGAAAAAAAATAATTCTGGTTTCATAAAACTGTATGGAAGACCTGCCAAGAGAGCATTACAATAGTCTAGCCTGGACAGAACAAGAGCTTGAACAAGGAGTTGTGAAGCATGTTCCGAAAGAAAGGGCCTGATCTTCTTGATGTTGAAAAAAAGGCAGAGACTTGGTTAAACACAAAAATAAAAAAAATATAATATGTATATATATATATATATATATATATATGTGTGTGTGTGTGTATGAGCAAGTGAACCGAATACTTTGAAATTAATGCTTTTATGTTTTTTTTTTATGGAAAACATCCACATTTGACCATTATTGGGTGCTATAATAATATTATTGCATTATATGAACTGAATGTTTATTGAATTGAACTGTTTAAAAGAACCAGTTTACCTGTTCGCATGAGGAACTGGAATACAGGTAATAATGTTGTAAATGTTTGATTTCTTGCACAGACCTCAATAAATCATCAGGAGCCACTTGGATTCATTTTGTCTTTCCTGATATTCAAAAATGGACAGTTGCTGATTAATCACCAAGCAGCATGGTTTCAACTAAATATCTTCTTCACTGATTGAAAGAACAAGTCACCTACACCTAGAATGGCCTGAGGGTTAGTAAATGAGTAGATGCTCTTTTCTGGGTGAACTACCCTTTTAATTGAGCGACACTCTCAAAAAAACAGCTCACACATCCTTAACATAATAATCACCATATTATCATACACTGCATATAATCACACACAACTATTGTTATTATTAATCTGTTAAAATGACACAGACCATGATCTGAGATGTTGGTCATATAATCCTCCACTAAGCAATTTGATTGAAATCCAGCTATTTTTCTTTTATCCAGTGAGCTAAGAGATTCACTGAACCTGAAACACATACCCACACAATGACAACTGCATATTATATTGCTTTTAAGTAACTAATAAGCGTCACATTTGTTTATTTTAGGGGTTTAGAAAAGCAATGTAGATGCAATGAACAATTAACTTTTTTTTTGCATGATAGTGAAAGTATTCTGAATATGATGTCAGATAATGAAAGTAAGCTACCCTCCACTGAGAGGCGTGCTGTATGACAACAGCTAATGATTCAGGGAACATAAACCAGTATATAAGAGACTTGGCTTTCCTGGATGAACCGTCTTATGTACAGAATTACCCACACTGGTATATGTGAGAGTTTTGACATATCTGAGAAATATTTGTCTGAGAAATGCCATTACTGAACCATTAGAATCAAGTATTTATGAGAGATTTGTGTTCCTTGTTAAACATCATCTGCTGATCATCTTCTGGACATGACACTTTCACTATCACAGAAAACACAATGACTTTACACACAAATACTGCAGTAACAACCACCAAAACACTACAGTCACTTTTTCTACAGTTATGGTCGGATTGAGATTTCATAATATTGCTGCCCTTTACATCATTATTGCAGTGGTTTTATAACAGAAACTCTAATAACTATAGTATTTTGGTGCAAATTCTGCTTACCAAGGAATACCATATTATTTCCTTTAGAGTTACAGCATCACACACAAAGTGTCAGGTGAAATGTGGGCCTAAAATTAAACAGGAAGATTATCTTAGAAACAATGAAAACACGGCAGGGCTCCTGAGTTGACATACCTTCACTAGGACTGAACCTGATGAGATTTAGCACAAATAAGGTGCTGACAGTGTCCTTACGACATGCGTAGCACACTTTACCGATTCCCTGCGAGCCCAGCTAACACGAGCAGCTAACCAGCAGCGCTCAAGTCTCCTCAGCTTCACATCTACTGCTACCTTCGCGGAAAACCACCACAGCAGCCCACGATGAGCCCAGGCTGTCGTTTCTCTCACACACAGCAAAGCACGCTGCGATAACCCAGCAGAACCCTGCGTATAGCCCGAGCCGAGCCGCCAGCTAGCATGGGTTAGCAGGTTCATTCAGCAGCGCCACTAACTAACCAGGGCTGCTAGCACTCAATCAGATGGGCTTTACTAACCACCCTGCACTGGGAGGAACGTCGCCCACGGAGCAGTGCTTTAATAAGACGATCGGCTCCACACACACAACAAAACACGACGAGCTAGCCCAGCAAACAGCGACTCACCTGCTCGCGTGGAGTCGCATACTCCTAGATCGAGCATTAGATTGATGTTTTCTTGCGATAGATGGACACAATGAGAGAGAGAGCGAGAGGGGGAGAGAGAGAGATCGCTTCCTTGTTTCTCCGCTCGACTTTCCTGCTCCTATCAGGCTCCTTTCACAGGTTTACACGAGTGACTCGCTTACACTGCCATCATTATCATCACATCCACCGCAGCCCATCGAGATGCGACGATTCCAGCTTCTGCTTCTGTTTCTCCGAGGTTCTACAAATATTAAAATCACGGGGCTCTTCGGATCGTTTATGCGTCTGGAAAATCCTCGTCCAGAGGGCCGATATTCCAGGCGCGTATGATTCCCAAACGCTTGGCTGAACTGAAGAGAAAACGGCATAAACGGATAAACGTGCCTTTTGTTCACTCTTTCCTATTGTGCTCCTCTGCTCTAGGTGTAATATTATCTCTAGACTGTAAGGCTTCTGCTGTCCCCGCGAGTCAGATCAGCTCTTACATGATCCTGACGCCATCACACACTGCTCCTGCTCCCGAAAATCAAATAAATAAATAAATATGGTAAATAAAAAAATATGGAGTTTTTTTTTTTACGAAAGCTCCTCCCTGTATATTCGTCACAGAAGAAAGGCATTATGGGAAATGTGGTCCATTGGTATTCTTTCCTAAACATTCCTGTTACAATATTGCTGATAATTTATATAGCACAATGCTTCAGATGTCATATCAGATAAATAAATAAAGGAAAATGCGAAGTAGTGTTTTTAGTGCAGTCAAAGATTTATCACATCCAAAATAAAAGTTTTTGTTTACACAATATGTATGTGTGTACACTATGTGTATACGTAAATACTAGTGCTGGCAAATGATAAAACACTATTGGATGCATCCAAAAATAAAGTTTTTTGTTTTCATTATATATGTGTATACAGTGTATATTTATTATAAACACACACACACACACACATATATATATATATATATATATATGTGTGTGTGTGTGTGTGATTGGTGATTAATCGTCTGGCACCACTAATAAATAAACACAATATATATATATTTTGATTAATTTCATTAATATTCTATATAAATATATTTTTTACATTTTTTTTTACCTAAGTCTATACATGTGTGTATTTATAAATACATAATAAATATACACAGTACACACACATTATGTAAACAAAAACTTTTATTTTGGATGCGACTAATCGCGATTAATGGTTTGACAGCATTCCTGTTTTTACATTGATAGCCTATAGCAGCAAAAACAACAGCAGCAGCAATAATAACAATAAAAATCAGACTAAGGTCTCGAAGTAGAGTTTAAGTAAGTGTGAGCAGAGTTAGATGTTTGTCTGACTGAGGGTCTAGCATTAGCAGCTAACACACACACACACACACACACACACCGGCTCCCTCTACAGCTGCTGTAAAACACATCACGCACTCCTTACAGTCTCCTGTAAAACACACATCAGCGTCGTCAGATCAGGGCTAGATTGGCTCGGGTTTGTTATTAGCGCAGAACAGAGCGAAGATGATCAAGCTTTTCTCGCTAAAGCAACAGAAGAAGGACGAAGAGTCCGCGGGAGGACCGCGAGCCGGAGCCGGCGGAAAGAAGGCGAGCGCGGCCCAGCTGCGGATACAGAAAGGTAAAGGAACCACCACCGATACAGACCTTCATTAATCACACAATCACTCACTCTCTCTCTCTCTCTCTCTCTCTCTCTCTCTCTCACACACACACACACGGACAGACACGCCGCTCGGTCGTGCTTTCAGTCCAGACTGTTCAAAAACATGTTCCCGTAACGATGAGGAGTGAAGGAGGAGAACGAAACTAGTATTAGCCGCCGCGCTAACATGTATTAGCACACTCTTTAGTTAGTATGCGCTGCTTTTTGTTGTTATATACTCGATGTTTAAAAACTTCAGAGCAGTCGCAGGGAGTGAAGCTACTGTCTAAAGTCACACATCACGGGAAAAAGGCTCGTTTTCAGTCAAAGCAAACTAACGAGTCATAACATTGAGGCCTACAGTGTGATATGCGAGTATTAGCCTCATAACGACTCTCAGTCAGTCTGTACATAGCAATCACCTGGACAGATGTGCGCCAGCATCTGCCATGGGCTGCTTTGACTTCCGTGTGGAAAGTTTGTCAGTCAGGTAACACATTCATCTGCTTTTACACCATCTTCCTGATCCTGCTGGACTCTTGACAGGTCAGTGAAGAGATGACCAGAGGAAGCATGGGGCCTGTTTCATAAAACAAGTTTACCAACTACGCTAGCCTTATTTCACTTAGTCTCACGTATTTTGAACCAAATCAACTGACAGTAAGTCAGACTTACTGAAATAAACCTGGCTTATTTGGTAAGCTCACCAGGATCTGGAATAGAACACAATTACGACTTAAAAATTAAAATAAGCTCAAGGTATAGATGACCCAAAAATTAACACTCTTCTCCGCATTTCCCCCACCTTTCATTTATCTACAAAAAAACAAATTGATGGCATTTTAATGAAACCCGAGACTTTTCTGTTCCTCCATTCAAAGTTCAATTCACCCAAACTTTATTACCTCAAAAAGTACCAAAACAAAGTCTTTCTGGCAAGAATCCTTTTGAACAGGGTGGTTTTCTGAAGACAGTAGTGTTGCATGGTTCATGTATAAACAACATTGAGCTCTTTGCACAAAAGGTCAGTCATGGATTGTTGATCACATCTAATGATCCCCGTGTGTGTTTGTTGATCAGAATTTATTTCTAAGTAAAAGCCTACATTAAATCTGTTCGTAAGAAGCAATTGGGGGTCTCATGGTTTTTGAAGCGTTAAAGCTGTGGTGTACTCGTTGCTTTGCTCCTGAATCTCACTCATCTCTCAGATGATATAAGCACTTCATAGAGTCCGTCCTACTGAAATTGTTTAGTAATTACAAAATGAAGCAGTTAACAGGTCACTAAATGTGACAATGTATGAAATAAAACATAAAATGTTCTTAAATATGAGTAAATTTAAAACTTTACCATAAACAATTTGTTATTTTTGAGAAGCCCAATAGTGTCATTATTTAGCTTTAGACAGGTCACAGTTAGTTCAGTTTAGACCATGATTTCTGCTTTTATTAAGTAAAATTTGTTTTTGTTCATTTTTAGTAGCTATGGGCATTATTGCATTTGTTCCTTTTGCATTAGTAACAAGCCTCCACAAGCATTACAGTTGCCAGATTTTTTTTTTCTTTCTTGTATCAATACATTTAATAATGGTGCGATTATCAGAACGCACAGACTTTCACATGAGCAAGACTCTAACAAAACAGCATGTGTGAAGCACTCCACTGTGCTTTTATAAAAAGCATTCACAATTTTTATCAGAAAGAAATGCAATTAGAGTTTTGTGACTCATGTAGCACTACTGTAAACAAAGAAGTAGACCTACGTGCTTGTGAATTATAACGCAAATTATTGATCAGTTGATCTTCAATCTTTTTCATCCCAAGTACATTTTTGACTCTACTAAATCATAAAAATACTATAACACATTTATAGATATTAAGGAGACATTCTGGGATGAAAAGCAACACTACATCAATTACTCTGCTGGAAAATGTGGGTTCAGTGCTGAAATGTTTGTTTTTGTTTTGGTCTTTGTAACTCCGCCCACTGACAGTTTAACCAATATTATTTCAAAACCCACGGTTTGCCAGTTGGTGGAAAACACAGCATATTGAATCAAGTAGATCATAAATTCTACCGACCTAAAAAGCCTCAGCATCCATCGAGAACAGTACTCTCCAGTACTTTGAATTTGGACTGCAGTACTCGATTGAGCCATTAGCTGTCAATATTACATCGCAGCGTAACAGGCTGACATGTTGCTGAGATTCACTCTTATATAAACAAATGTGCATGACAACAGGCTTTGTCACGACCAGCAAAAAGTGCATATCGATATTCTGTAGTCTAGGTCAAAAATGTACCGATCTACTAAACCTCTCAGCTTTAATGTGAATGCACTGGAAGTGGATTGGTTTGAAATGTGAACATGTTAGCCAGTAGGCTATATCAACAATCAGGGCTTCTGCAGCTCTCAGAAATCCTGATTCATTCTTTTGCTAATTTAAATGATAACTTCAATGTACAATTGTACGTCTAGTCAAGGGTGATGTCTCCAGAAAGACAGGGCTCTCAAATTAGATTTAATGTCAGTCCTAACAAATCCTTCATGACAAGTCTTTGCTTCATGTCTGTGTGAAAGTAATGCTGCTGCTGTTTGTTCTGTGTCAGACATCAATGAGTTGAACCTGCCAAAGACGTGTGAGATCGTGTTCCCTGACCAAGACGACCTGCTCAACTTCAAGCTCATCATCTCCCCGGATGAGGTCTGCAGGCTTGCCTCTCTCTGACCAGAACACACGCCATCAGCACAGATCGCTCCTGCGAAGGCTTGCGCATCGAAAATCAACTCCAACTCACAACCCCATACTTGGTGTATATTTGAAGGGTTAGTTCACCAAAAAATGAAAATTCTGTCATTAATTACTCACCCTCATGTCGTTCCACCTTCATGTCATTCAGGTCCTTTTATTGAGAGAAGAAAACAAAAATATCAATTTACTCAACCATTCTTTTCCCTGACTTGCGTCTTCTGCAATTTTAGAGAGTATCAGAATGCGTGCGTATGCTTTCCACTAGGTATAAACAACCGAAGATTACATGCATGTGCATGCTTCTCCGGATATAAACTAGGCTGATTACATCAAATACGTTAAAGTATGCATTGCATTGTGATTCGTCTTCCACTATTTTAGAGAGTAAATCAGGTTACAAGAATGGTTTGAGTAATTGGTGTTATTTTTGTTTTCTTCGCGCAAAAAAATGCTCTCCTAGCATTGCAAAACTTAAGTTGAGCCACTGATGTCACGTGGACTGTTTTACCAAAGTTTTTACTACTTTTCTGTACCTGGAACTTCTCAGTTGTATTGCTGTCCATAGAGGGTCAGATAGCTCTCTGATTCCATCAAAAATATCTTAATTTGTGTTCCGAAGACTAACAAAGGACTTATGGGTTTGAAACGACATTGAGGGTAAGTAATTAATGACAGAATTTTCATTTTTGGGTGAATTAACACTTTAACATTTCAATTACACCTATCGATTACTTTTTATATGATTCGCAGGTTAAAAAAAGGGACTGTGGAAAATGCATTTGCCTTTTAATCATTTATTCAAGAGATTCATTCAAAAATGATGATTCATCCATTAATGAAATGAGGCATTGATCTATGCATAAATTCCATGAGATTTTTAGTTGCCTTGTGAGAAAACTACATCCTCAATTAAAAAAAAAAAAGTTTGCTCTATTTTGCAAACATTTTTAGTCTGGTTTTTATGTAACATGCTATTTTTTTGTTCATGGTATCCAGAAGCTATTAAATGTTTTGCACAAGGTAAATATGTTGTGATTATTTAAATATTTTGACCCACATTGAAATTGGAATTGGAGTTGATTGAATCTGCGATGCAGGCGTCAGTTGATCTGTGCTGTGGCTCATGCCCAGTCCTCTCACAGCAGCAGTTAATCCCTCTGATATGAACCATCAGCATTTGTAATTTTCTCCATTGTTCTTTTGCAGGGTTTCTATAAAGGTGGGAAATTTGTCTTCAGTTTTAAGGTAAACAGCAACTTTGGATTCAGTGAACACTCACCTAAAGACCCAGATCAGTACCTAACGATGTAATAATATAAGAGTGAGCAGATTAGTGTAGCAGTTGTCCTTGTGAACTATGACATGTTTGTTTTTGAACCTGAAATGCACAAATTTAGATTCCCAAGAGAGGGATTTTAAATATATAATTGTAAATTTTTTCACATGGGTCTTGAATTTGAAAAAACACCTTGTTCTGAAGCATGATTTATATAGTCTAATATATATATATATATATATATATATATATATATATTCTAAAAGCTTAAAAAGAGTTCAACATGATTAAATGTTATATAGTAGATAAGGGAAAAAAACGGCTAACTCAGTAATAACTGAAATGTAAAAATGAACATCGTACATGCAGAAAGACCATGTTTGGGTGACTTGTCTTCAGTTACTGTTGGTGTCTTCAGATTTGTTTCGGGCATGTTTGTGGACAGCTATATCTCTGAGGACCCCTCAGGACTTCCTGTTTCTTACTCGTGTGTCAGAGCTGATAAGGCATTATTTCCTGCTGCCACAGGCATTAAAAGTCAAACCCCTATGTGTAAAATTAGTAAATCTGCAAAGAATTGGACTTCTTTATACTACAGGCTTAATTTAATTAGCTTAAAACTAGATGCAAAACATACAGGTGGATGGCATATTGTCAAGTTCTTTGATTTTTGTTTAGAAAATGTAATATGACAAATTTCAAAAGCTGTTTGATTAAATGGAAACCATGTATGTGCAAGTTCTCAGGTGATTATCACACTAAATCTTAAATCTAAAAAATAACGTAAATAATTGGTCCTCAATGTATTCCTCAAGCTTTGTGCATTTCTTTTCAAGTCTTTTTTTTTAACTAGCTTTTTTATCTTAATTAGGCTTTGTTCATCTTAATTTTTTTCTTTCATTTTAATTTTCAGATGCATTTAAAGTGCTCCATCAGAGCTGACTTGTTTGGTCATGGTGGCATTTTTGCTTTAAAATAGGATACTTGTACTGAAGTCACCAGTTCTAGTCATTGTGAAAAGCTGGCATGATCACTATTCAACAGTGATTAAAGTTTAGGTGTTTCTCTTCCAGGTGGGACAGGGATACCCTCACGACCCTCCTAAAGTCAAATGTGAAACGATGGTCTATCACCCCAACATTGACCTGGAAGGCAACGTCTGTCTAAATATTTTGAGGTATGGTGTGCAGTCTTACAGTCTGAATTTGTCCTGTTATCTGCTCAACACAGCCTGATGTCTGCCCTGGTTTTGTGTGAAGGATAGTGATGGTTATGGGAGTTACAGTCCAGGTCTCCTGAGGTCTGCTGCACACTTCTACTTTCCATCACAAAATGTTCACTGCCCTGTTCACCTTTTTTGTTTTTGGGCCACATAAATTGCTGCTTCCAAGACGCTAGGATTCTTTTTTATTTATTTTTTTGGTCTGGTGATCAGAAACTTTCACCATATCAGTTATTTTATCAAGGCAACAGAGGTTTTATTAGAATGACCTAAAGCATGTCACCTACACGAGTGATTTCATTTCATTATAATATACATCACAATCTAGTTATTCTTAATGGAAATATGGTTTTCTTATAATTAAATTATATAATTAAATCAATATTCTTTATGGTCTTGAATTTTTAATAAAAAAGTAAAAATACTATGTCTTTATAAGTTAAATGTTTTCCAGCTATTATTGAAGACAAATAAGCAGAAGCAACTGCCAAAAAACAAAAGAAGTCAAAAAACAAAACGTCACGTAGCATTACATTTACCTCAGGCAAGTGTCCACAGCTCGATGTTTGCTAGAGAAATTAAGTCTAGAGAAGTGCGTTTTGCCAAATATTAGACAATATTCTCATTATATTTTACTTTACCTGTTAGTGATATCTTAATTACGTTTAATTATGGCAGCCACTGTGTAAATGATTATATTCCAACAGCAAATAGAAATTGTATAATTTAGTCAATTATATAATTAAGTTAAATTAATTTAAAAACTACATTATGAAAAATATTAAGTGTTTGCATACAATTTAAGTTGAGTGTTACTATTTATTTTTAAAAATAACGATTCATTGAATTTAAATTTGAGCTCTGTAGTAAATGTATGTCTGTTAATGTCATTCATAGTAGACTCTGGAGTGCGCTCTGGCACAGAAATTCCACATGTGCATCACAGAAGTAATAGAACTGATGATGTGCCAGGACTTCCGTGATGTGAACAAAGACATGCAGCTATCATTTAGTAAAAAGAAGATAGAAATGCTTAAACTGGTCTATGAAGAAAATAAACTCTAGAATGTAACAATATGCTTCAATATTGTTTTTCAAGCCGTCTTGGGTATATTTTATAAGAATAAAGTATTTGTAAATGTAATGTAAAGTAGTTGACTGTTAGAAAGTGTGTTTGGACTAACACCGTGCCCTATCTGCATGCAACACGACATAATCAATCAGAGCCTCTCTGGAAGCACTCTGCACTTAAAACAAAATGGATACCTTTATAATTGAATTCATAAATATTAAAGCTTTTTAACATAATTAAAAGTACATACTAAGTGACTGTGTTCTCTGTCACGGAAAACCCTTGTGGTTTGCAGTGAGTTCAGTTTTAATGTATATGTTTGCTTTTATTTATTTTCAAGATCTGAGGTAAACCGATGTGTTGCTTTCAGTATGACTTCAAATGCCACACAATAAGATATTTAAACTCGCATTATAGAATTAAGCACATAATCACCTGACATTATTTACTGTCTTGCAGTTTGTATGATGTTGTTCCAGCCACAACGTCAAGAAAATAGAAACAATTTCTAAAATTTAGTTTCATCGTTGTGGCTAGTTAAGACAAAACCTCTGATTTACTGACCAAATCTTTTCCATGTTAATCTCTTTGTTAACAGCAGGTTTGCAAACAGGCTCACTCATGGTTCTGTAGTAACATTATATTTAATAATTTTTTGTGCACTTTGCAGCCCTGACCGAACTAGCTCCAGAATCCTTGTTTCATGACAAACTCCTCAGTTTCATGTTCACCTTCTGCTGTCACACACAGTCAACCGCTACACCTTAATGTTATTGTGCATGAGAGAATGTGACCAGAGAATAATGGGGGCAAATGATGTAAAGTTGTAGAGAATTGTCATTCATGTAATGAAGTATTAGGATGTGATCCTGAAACTCAACATTCTCTTTCTGTTTCAGAGAAGACTGGAAGCCAGTGTTGACGATTAACTCCATCATATACGGACTACAGTATCTGTTCCTGGTAAGCTGAGCTCTGTGTGGTGTTCAGGCCGCTCGTCTTCTCTGGTGTCTCTCACTGACCCCGCTGGTCTCTGTGTCTCTGTCCAGGAGCCCAATCCTGAAGACCCCCTTAACAAAGAGGCTGCAGAGGTGCTGCAGACGAACCGGCGGCTCTTCGAGCAGAACGTCCAACGGTCGCTGCGCGGTGGTTACGTGGGCGCCACCTACTTCGAGCGCTGCCTCAAATAGTCCCGCGCCGCAGTCCTCACATCCCAGAATGCATTTATCGTTTACATGCGCTGAGACGCACTGACCGACACACTGACCGCACACAGGAGGGGGGCTCGGGAAGGCCGGTCAGTGATTGTTGCTCAGAGAATTCAGTCGTATTTTGCCACTATGCTGGTACCCACTGTTTATTTTTGCTGAGATTCACATGCTAACTTATCCTCCCACTCACAGAGAGCGAGACAGCCTGCGACAGATCATTACACCCACATTCATTACCCGGGCTCGAGGACCGGTTCGTCTGGGCTTCGGCCAAACCGCCTCGAGTCGCTCATCTTCAACTAATCACTCATTCTTACCGTCGCGTGTAAAAAAAAAAGACACGTGCAGCGTGGCCTTTGACCAATTCTGATAGCGTTGACAAATTGATACCCCGTTGAAGCTAGAGACCGGCTAACACCAGACCGACAGGATCCGTCTGCTAATTGGGCTGTTGTGAGCTTGGGAGACTTACAATGTTTTGCTATAGTTTTCCTGGTTGGGAATGGGTGGGATTGGATTTTCTCGAGGAGGATCGTCATAGGGTTAGAAAGGGTTGCGTTTAATGTTACTATTCTGTTGTGTATATTGAAATCCCAGTTGTTCACGATGACTGCAATATGAATTATGTTAAATAAAATATTGACTTGAATGCCTACATTTTAAGATTAGTGTAAACTACAATAGCAGATTGTCTTAAAAAAAAAAACAACAACAACAGCAACAATAAAGTGTTTTATCTGACCTGGATTATGATGTGCCTCTACACTTGCACTGATGATCACGAGATGCTCAGAACCCATCCAACTAAGAAAAAATCTCCTTCCTCCTTTGCTTATCCAACTCTCTGTCTAAACAGGATAAATCTGATTTGAAACAGCCTTTGATATCTGGGTCACTCTCTGGAAAAGTTCTTCCATTTGGTTTTAAAACGTTTGTGCTGTAAAACAAGCTCAGGGGGTGATGGAGACATCACAAGCTTGAGCGTAGTCCAATAACCTGAAACAAGATACAGAATAGCGCTTTGTTGCAAAAAAAAAGTCCTGCAGGTAAAGAAACTACATCTTACAACTCTCAGATGATGTTTGCGGTCAACTGAGCAGCCACAGAAGTGCAAGCAGAGGATTGTGGGATATCGTGTGCTGCCATCAGTTTCAGGATTTGGACGAGCCTCTGGATGCCGCCTCAGATTTCAGATGAATGAATGAAGGCAGTAGACATCTGTCGTTCACTTATGTGCGGTGTAAAAATTAGTATTTGGTCTTACACATTGCTGTATTGGTTTTGAATTGAGTGATCTATAAAAGGTTTATTTCTTCATATCCCTAGTAAAAAATAGATAAATTAAGATGTATGTGACATACATTTGTTTCACGCTTAATACATTTGTTACACATTTTGTTACTTTTGCTTTACTAAACTATACTTAAAGTCTGCTTAATTGAAACTAATTTTGTACTTGATGCACTTGAATTGTAAGTAATGCTGAAGTTCAACTAAAGATACACTGAAGTATATTTGCTAAAGTGAAATTATTGCAAGCATAATTCATGTACACTTTGAATATCTTGCATTTAAAGAGTGATATTATTTGAAAAAGCATACAATCCTCATCAAGAGTGACACTAAAACACAGTTTTTGCTAAATATTAAAATATTGTGTATTGTGCACAAGTAGTTCTCCATGTATAGTTTAATTATGTTTTTATATTAGCAAGTCTCAGCAAATATTCTAATAGAGTTGAACCATAATTAGTATGTGTGTGTATAAAAAATGCATTTTAAGTATTCCTTTTTTGTGTGTGTGCTAGGGATCACCATACAATATGCTAAATAAAGGGAAATGTATTAAAGTGGATCAAGTAGCATGGCAAGACGCACTTTATTGCATTCCAATTGTCGGTAACCTTCAAACTAAATGTAGTAAATCTGTCTGCCTTATTTTAATTTATTTTCATTTTGAAAAACGATTTTGCTTCACTACATTTCAAAAGCATAATATCGGTTACCGTTCACACATACCGGTTCACATTGTTTTGAAGGGTGTAACTCGTGACCTGACAGATGTCGAGAAGGAAGAATCATTCTTTGGATAAATCAGTTGACAGACCATACTGGATGATTGATTTGTGAATTATCTGATCCAGACGGAGTGAGTCGAATCACTGAATCGGCTCCGTCTGACTTAGTGATTCAGGAATGGGTGTAACCTGATCCCAGAGCTCCGGAGTGCACTTAATAATTCATGGGCCCTGTCCCAAACGGTCAGCTCATGAGGGCTCTTTCTGTGGTCATTCTGCTCTTCTTTGAGCTCCTTAGGTCAGTGTAAACTCTGTTTGAGCTTCTGACCCATGTGACATTTGTTGCGAAGCAGGCATGGTCTCGCTTTGTGAAGTTAAGTGAAACTATAGTTTATGAGTAACTCTTATGTTTTGTTTTCTAATACATATATATATATATATATATATATATATATATATTCAGTTTGTTGCCAG
>JAUCMS010000158.1:0-10162 GCA_032357445.1 Enteromius radiatus | reverse complement strand
AGAATGAAACGCTCTGTTTTTGCTTTATTTGGAAGGTTCATGAATAGTAATGAGGAGGTCTGCTCTGATTGGCTGTTTCTCAGTGTTGCGTTGAAGTGTTGTGGTATCCGCTTGTGGATGGCATCGACCATGCCTGTTTTAGTGAAAAGTGCTCACATCCCCTGCACAGCCTGGAACGTGACATTTCTAGCGATCAGTGTCTCCCACACATAGACGAATCTGTGGCGGTGATTCAACACCGACCGAAAAAAAACAAACAAACAAAAAAACAATACCTCACAGTATGTTATGTCCATGTACTGAACTGTTATTATTCAACCATGCCAGGGTAAATTCAGTTTTTCATTCTAGGGCACCTTTAAGATAATTGACAGTGGCTCCCCGATGCCCAAAAATTACATAAATCACCCAAATATATTTGTGAAAGAATGCAAAAGCATTTAAATATGTTTTCCTTTCCTATATGATAGCCCAGCGGGCAGGGCCGAGATGTCAGCCTGACTGGAAGACACAATAGCCCCGGGACATCGGGCTAGTGATTTTGCGAGCCCTGTAATCTAAACATTCCATGTTATTATCCAATTTATTGTAGGGTTTCTAGGCTTTTTTTTTTTAAAGGTTTTTTTTGTGTTGCATTTTAGCTCATTAATATTAATTTCTGATTTTCTCACAGATTATTTTGTAGTCTGAGTAAACTGCCACAGAATAGAATCTCATGAATGTGCAGTCAACTCCCAAGGTCAAAATTTTTTGTTTAAAATGTTAACCAGATTGACATTAAAGCTCCTTAATACTACAGATATTACAGCATAACAAAATGACTGTTCAATAACGATAAAATGCTAAATGTAAATGTAAATATTGTACTATAATGTAGGGTGATAAAAAAGACATTGGTTATCGCACATATTGCTCAGTGGGAGAGCTATTAACTGTTCATTCTGTAGACTGCCTGGGGAAAGAAACTGTTCTTGTCTCTGACTGTCCTGGTATTCGGTGCTCTGTAGCGCCGACCCAATGGCAAAAGTTCAAAAAGGTCATAGCTCGGATGTGAGGGATCCAAAGTAATTTTCTAAGCCCTTTCCTCACTCTGGATGTGTACAGTTCTTGAAGGGTGGGCAGGGGTTCACCAATATCCTTTCAGCAGATCGAACTGTCCTCTGTAGTCTTCTGATGTCTGATTTTGTAGCTGAGCCAAACCAAACAGTAATAGAAGTACACAGGACAGACTCAATGACAGCTGAGTAGAACTGTTTCAGCAGTTCCTGTGGCAGGTTGAATTTCTTCAGCTGGCAGCCTCTGCTGGGCTTTTTGGCAATTGAGTCTATGTGAGTGTCCCACTTCAGGTCCTGAGAGATGATGGTCCCCAGGAACCTGAATGACTCCACTTCTGCCACAGTGCTGTCCATGATGTATGTATGGTAATTGGGGGGAGAGCAGGGGGTTCATCCTGAAGTCCACTATCATCTGAGGGGCACCAGTGCTGGTTATACAGGTGCTGGATGTGATTTTACCCATTCTCACTATCTGTCAGAAAGCTGGTGATCCACTGACAGACAGAGCTAGGGACAGAGAGCTGGGTTAATTTGGTCTGCAGGAGTGTTAGGCTGTCTTGCATTGAAATCTGCTGCAATGACCCGGTTACTGCATTCACCAGACATGTCAACACAATTTCTATCCGCTCCTCACGTGTTAACCTCTGCGACATGTAAATGGCTGTAAACAAAGAGAAACTTGTAAATAACTCATGAAAGAATAAAGTTGTGTTAAAACCAGGCACACCATTGTTTTTCTTGTGAAATTCACGATAAGTCTGATGTGTCACATGACCCTCTTTCTATTGAAAAAACAAAAGTTGTATCCAAAATGGCCGACTTCAAAATGGCCACAATGGTCACCACCCATCTTGAAAAGTTTCCCCCCTCACATATACTAATGTGCCACAAACAGGAAGGTAATATCACCAACCATTCCCATTTTATTAAGGTGTATCCATATAAATGGCCCACCCTGTACATGTCCCTGTACTTGCATTTGAGTTGAAAACCCCTTCAACTGGAAAAAGAATGGCAGACAAAGTTTTAGGCCAAAGCAGGCGAAGTTAAAAAATCTTTGGCATTATTTTATGTTTCTTGTTAGAAATACATTACATTTCAGACACACAGCTGCTGGTCCACAGCTTCTTTCATAGTTTTCAGTAGGTTTTTTTTTTCCTACTGTCAAAGTCAATGTGCACCAGCAACTATTTGGTTACCCACATTCTTCAAAATATTATCTTTTGTGTTCAGCACAAGAGAGAAATTGAAAAATCTGGGACAACATGTTAGTTAGTAAATAATAACATAATTTTTTTTTTGTATTTTGGGTGCTGATGTGCTTGTGCTGCATTATATTTATACTATTTTGTTCATTTGTTTTTTTCATTTTTCTTTTTTTTTATTGTGTATTTATTAGAATTTGAAAGAGCATATCCATATTGTTTAGTAAGTGAGATCTCTGGTTTCAACTTCGATAGTGCTTTTAAAAAGTCTTTTGAAAGTGTTTCTTTGTTACCCTGATGTTTATTGTTGTGTTGTGTGTTTTTTTTTTTTGTTGTTGTTTGTTTTAGGACTACTGATGATCTGACTCCTTTACACATTGCTGCATCTTGGGGGTGTTTTCAGAATCTCAGATTACTCTTAAAGAACGGTGGAAACCCAAACCTCACAGATAAAGTAAAACATTCCGCACATTCAGTACCATCTCCAGAACTGACCTGCCGCAACGATCTGTATCTAAGTCTGTGTTTTATATCAAGTTGGGAACACTAAGTGTTAACTGTTTTATTTCTAGGATGGGAATAAACCGTCTGATCTGGCAGAGCAGGAAGAGAACAGCAAATGTGCAAGTCTTCTTCAAGATTATGAATCCCATATATCCAAAGAGGAGGAAGACATGCCCAAATTCCAGTACTGTAAGAATTTTTGTTGTTATTATTTGGGGTAATTATTAGGCCTCATGCCCTAACAGAAATATGCAGTTTAAGTCAAAGATAATACAATGTTTTATCTATCATTTGTGGAAGGAGAACCAATTATACTACCATAGTATTGTCTTTTTTCTAGCAATCCTCTCTGGACAGTCCATGAGTGACAGTTCGTTCAGTCCGGAAACTTCAATGCTTATTCCCCCTGCAGCAGAACCATTGAGCAGTACACGTCTGTCCTCTTTTTCCAGCATTTGTAGAGCCAGTGGAAAACCTTTGGACAGAGAAAGTCAGGCCTTCTGGCTCTCAGATATGTCGGACCTTGAGTCACATGATTCTCATGTTTGGACTAATGATGAAATGTGTAAGGAATTACCGATGCTGTCTAGTACTTGTCTTTCTGCTGTGGACAATAAGAACAATCCAGGGGTAGTGTCGACATATAAGCTTCAAGCCGCAGATACTGACTGTGATATTTCTCAGAATATGTCTCAAGGGGAAAACCGGAAGAGTGTCACCTTCAAGGGAAGTCTTGAATATTTACCTGTTATGAGCTCAGATGATCATCAGTCAAGCGATCTTACACTGGATCTTTCTCGGTACCCAGATTTCTTAGATGCTAAGCGTATGGCAACTGTGTTACAGAATCAGGGAATCGATGTCACATGTCCTGATGATGTGTTCATTTTTTCCAAAGAAGACAATACAATGGAAGAAGAATTTGATAAGACTGTTGTAGGACCTGTACAATTTGTTGTTGTTGATGATGATGATGATGATGATGAATTTAAAACTGTCATTCAGCCCCCCATCAGCAGTGGATCCAGCGAGTACAACAGCTGTGGCAGTGACCCGTACCAGAGCCCCAGCACTGAAAACAGTGCAAGTCCACCTTTGACCCAAACCTGTGCTCACAAATCAGACTTGACTGTAGAGCAGTGTGGCTTCGGTGTTAGACATCAAAGTCTTGCTTCTGTTGACAATGGAAAGCTAAAAGAAGTCAGGAGGCATATCGACCAATCGAGTTTATCTGCAACTGGTCGAGATGCTCCTAAGGTTGAGGTGATCAGTACCGATCCAGTTTGTATTCCAAGTCCATTTGTCACTGGGAGAACCAGGTCCAGATTGAGTCGTCATTCGGAGAGAATGAGCCAAATAGCTTCCTTTCAAACCAGCTCTTGTCTTTTTGAACAGACGCTGCCCACTGTCACCCGTTTGCGCCGTAACACTGTTAAGTCACCTTATGGTATGTCAAAGCACAGTCTTGATGAAGACAAAATGGCAGATGTTGATACACAGTTGAGCTCTCTGAAGTTATCTGTAAGCTCAGATGGTCAAAGCCAAGCTGACACACTAATCTTATCCGACAGCATGGCTGACACTGTGTTAATTCCTGAAAGGATTGTTGAATCACAGTTGGAAATGAGTGTGAGTGAGGCTGGTAGTAAGGTAACCAAATGCTTGACTGGTCTGCCAGAAGTGAAGAAAACTGCAACAGGAACGCCACAGATCTTCCCTACTGCTGTAGGAGACAAAGAGTCCAGTGTTATGTGTGGAATTTCCTCTCAAAGGTCTTTGCCATTTCACCTAGATAGCTCAGAATCTGCCTCCAGCTTGATGTATGAATCCCCAAAAGCACAGAAGAATTCAGGGCGCTCTGGATGTACTCCTCGGTATAGCATGAGCCGACTGTCGGGCCGCTCAAGACAGGCACTGGCAAATCTTTCTTGCACATCTGCTGAACAGCCCTTATCTACTAATACGGATGAACCTGTGGAATACCTTTATACTGACACCGAAGAGGGCCATGAGCTCATTGAGACCCATGTTCCCCCAACGTCCAATGCCTCCTTTAGCTCTAGCACAAGCACCAATAACTCTGAAGACACACTGCTTTATGACTGGCGCTCTCATCAGCTCGGGTCTACAAGTCCAGACTGCACCACAGACAGCTTTTGTCCCAAAAAGGAGAGCGACGTTGGAGTAAGTGGCCTAACTGACAAGGACCTCAGAAGCAAGTTAATTGAAATGGGAGAAGATCCAGGACCCATAAACAGTCAAACCCGCCCACTGTACATACAAAAGTTGAAGAGATCCCTTCAGAATATGCCACACAGCCAGAAATCAGTTGCAGTGAGCCCCAGTGGTATGTATTCCAGAATATAAAGCATTAGTGAATTACATAAAGCCAAGGTACTCAGTAGGTGTCTGTGTGGTCCATTAGCTTTTATGTGGAGGACCCCAGCTATTTATCATAAAAAATTTATGCCAAACAGGCCTAATATTTTATCGTATTTGTTGATGACAACTGATTGAAAGGTTTCTCTCTAATAAATAGTTGAAGATCAGTGATAGCAAACGAATGTCATGCTTTTTTTGCATTAAAAGGTCAATTATTCCTTTCTCAGCTGCAGGTTACAGCCCAGAACTCGAAAATGTGCTTTGCAGATTCGTACTTCCTAATTGTCAAGCAGATGAGCTCGCTCTGTGTGAGCAGTTTGATAAGCCAGATCAGAATAAGAGATGGCGTGAAGGTTTCATTAAATCCAGCTTTAACTACCTGCTGCTTGACCCACGGTACATGGTTTCTCTCACATTGTGTTGTTATTAGGACAATGACTGTTTCTTTTGTTGTTTATTAATATATTTTCCTGCTGCTGCTTTACAGAGTGACAAAGAATCTACCATATCGAAGTCAGTCCATGAATCCTAAAGAATGTTTTCAGACGTTCATCAGTGCTGTTTTCTATGTTGGAAAGGGCAAGCGTTCTAGACCTTACAGTCACCTCTATGAAGCACTGGAATATTTCAAAGGAGATAAGACCTCCAAGGTTAGATGCATTTTTTGTTAATTATTTAATTATCTTTATTTTATTTCATTTTATTCTTTTTTTTTTATTTTATTTTTTAAGATTTACCCAACTATTCCAAAGTTTGAAATTCATCCTCCTGTTCATCAGCATTTTATTTTATCAAATTAATACTATTGTGAATTAATTTTATTTAATGCTTGATTAGAACTTTTTTCCCTCCCTATTAAGCCAGTAAAGTTCATTAGGCATTACGTCTTTCATGATATGATACATGTAAAAAATGAATATCTGCAACGTTGAAACTCTTTCTCTCTCCAGGAAGCATATATAGGTGCATCTCCGTAAATTAGAATGTCGTATTTCAGTAATTCAACTCAGATTGTGAAACTTGTGTAAATAAATTCAGTGCACACAGACTGAAGTAGTTTAAGTCTTTGGTTCTTTTAATTGTGATTTAGGTTTGCCTAAAATAAAAAATAAAAAATTATATAGTAAAACAGTTCAAGCATATAACAATGTTTAAACATTAAACCTGCCACAGTATTTCCTCTATTCGAACGTATGTGCCCTGCGAAGTGAACATCACCGGATATTCCGTCATGATTCCAGTTCGAAGCGAGCTTAAAATGCTACAGAATAAAACTGTTAACAGTAAATTCATGTACTAGCTATATACAGGGAAAAACTCAATCAATCGTCACATCACTTTTATTTATATAGTGCTTTTAACAATACAGACTGTAGCAAAGCACTGAACATTATCAAATAGGAGAACAGAGTGATGGTAATGAATAATGATGAGGTTAAACTATTTATTAATCAAATGCAGTGACGGTCTCTGTAAATCAAAACGATGATAATCACTGGAAATTAGGTGCCCCCAACTAAGCAAGCCAGAGGCGACAGCGGCAAGGAACCAAAACCCCATCCGTGAGAAAATGGAGAAAAAAAAACCTTGGGAGAAACCCAGCACCTAATTTCCAGTTACATTTTAAGTGCATTTCAGATTGTGCAAAGTACTTATAGTGTGTGTGTTTGTGTGCATTTGGTTCTGGTGATCTGTCCACAAGGCTCATTTAGGTGTTCTTGTCTCCGATGAAGATCATCTCTTTGTGCTGATACACCATCTGATCTGTATTCGGACTGAGAAACAGAATAAGAGAGAAACAGACTAATATTAGCGTAGATGCCATTCTTTTTATGATGTAACGAGTACATTGTGTGTTAAGGGGAGTGTTCCCGGTTCCGGCTGATCTCATTAACGGATTTGATTAATAGATGTGTAACTGTAAAACATCTAACCAGGGGTGCGTTTCCCAAAAGCATGGTTAGTCTACTATGGTCGCAAGTTTCATCGTTACCAGCACAGTTCAACGATTCAGTGTTTCCCGAAACATAGTTTAAACGAACATTCGCAATCAACGTCATAAACTTACGTGGTTAGAACTACAGCTTTGGACCTGTGGTTAGAAGCATAGTTTCTTGTTAGTGAGATATATGGGCTTTAATAAATATGCGCTTGGGCACGAGAAGCAAACTAAAATGCTTTACTGTCTTTATCTTACATGCTATATCTAAATATAAAATGCGTTTTAATTATGTATTTTTGCACGTCCATTCTAAACGTTGTTTTTGAAAATTGCGCATGTGCACAAATGGTCAAGGAAACCCCAGAGTATGACATAAGAGGGAACGCGCGATGATTCAAAGATCAAATAAAGCAAAATGACAGTGAAAAAAAATAGTAAATTAGTCAATATGTGTCATGTTCAATACAGCAGCATCTTGGAGATCTCTAATCAGTTAAATAGCGCAAGTTATTCCTCCACTACCTGCGTGTGATTATCATTGTCATTAACAATGGCCCTATGTTGTTGAACTAATGTGGTTCAAACGATGGAAATGTGACCGTGTTCGCGAAACAGTCGAGACTAGCTAGTTTGTTTCCAAAACAATGCATTGTACTATGATGGTTAATCAGCGAGTTACATTGTTGTTTGGGAAACGCACCCCAGGTCGGTAGCCTTCTGGGCAATGCGTCTCCTGTTCGAATCTATTAATGTTGGAACAATGCTTTATAAAGGATGTACTCACAATTTATTAATGCTTACCTAATGATTCATAGTATGCAGTAATTATGAAGTGTTACCAAACAATCTACTTAAAAGATTCATTTGATTGTTATTGCGAGAGGGTCTTATATTTTTTCTAAATAACAAGGAACTGCATTTTTTTTCCTGAAACATAGTGGAGTAAAGAATAAAATCCTTGAATCTCACTGTTAGTTTTAATATCACTTTGTTCATGCTTCTAAATAAGATGATATAAATAATTAATGCAGTCATGGTATTTTTCCTCTTTATGTCTCCAGAAACTCTGCTCAAAAGTGCAGCACATCCTGCAGGTCTGGAATGCTGGGCATGGAGTGATATCCCTGCACTGTTTCCAAAATGTCATTGCTGTGGAAGCCTACACACGTGAGGCCTGTATGGTGGATGCCATCGGTAAAGAGACACTTCTTGAATAGTTATAAACATTCTTTGCAGCACAAATCTCCATCTTAATGTCACCTGTTGATCTTTCAATAGGGCTGAAGATGCTCACAAACCAGAAAAGAGGAGACTATTATGGTGTGGTGTCAACTTGGCCTGTGCGGAGAAAAAGGGAGTTAGGGGTTCACCTGTTGTACAGGGCGATGCAGATCTTTTTGGCTGAAGGAGAACGACAACTCCGACCTGCTGACATCAGATGAGCCATAGATGCTGAGGCATTACAGAAACCATGCAGAAATTACACTTTTGTTTACAATAAAAAAAATAAATTACCATGTAATATCAATAAAATTAGGTACTGCTATGCTGCAGTGAAAAAAAGCATTACTATAATAGGAAAAAAAGAAAAAATACAAAACACAATATCAGCTGTTGAGTTTCTAATTTGTGTTTACATTTTTAATTGTTGTTGCTTATTGTGTTGATGCCCTGTTTTGATGCAAAAAATGAGCTACATGCAATGTATATATCTTTGTAGTAGTGGTAGATTTTTGTTTTTAATGCATATGTAGTAACATTACATATGTAATTATGACAGTTTTAATCTTTATTCCTTTTATGAAATTAAGTAGATATAGTGGCATTTATAATTTGTTTGCTGTCTTTTTTAGCTTTATGGAAGTACAATAGAGCTGGATAAAAGCTAGGCTGATTAAGCTAATTGTTTATACTTACAAAGCAATCATTGCATAAAAGAAAAGAAAACACTTTGAATTAAAAACTTAGAGAAAATCTTTGAGTTTGGTTATTTTAATGGAAGACCAAATAAAAGGTTAAAATTAAAAACACAGAATTTTCTTCCCCTCTTCCCTGTTTTTCTGTACACTCAAAAAAATGACTCTTTGAACTAACATAATTTACTTATGTAATCATGCATCCTGGTTCCACACAACCAAATTGTGTTGTATTTACATGAATGGATTTTGTTGAATTTACGTGAAATTGTTACTTCACTGTAACTTAATCCAATTAAGTTTAGAGAAGAAAGCATTTTTTGTGTGTAAGGAGACAATCACAATTTATGTGTTACCGTTCCGGTGTCAGTGTGTGCTTTAGTTGGGCTCTTGACCCTTGTATTAATAAAATTAAATGTTGTTTTGGCTGCTGTGTTTAAGTTAAAACAGCCAGACAAACCAAGAGCAAAGCTCATCAGGTGATGATGATTATGCTTGTTTTTATTTTTTTACGTGAGTCTCTGAACTTAACTTGGAGTTTATTCTCTGTGTTGTATGTTCTTTATTGACAATGACAGCCTTGTGATTAGAGCTAAATATCCTGTATTTTACACACTTTTTGTAAAGATTTCTTTTAGGCTCTTCTGATCAAAAAAAACCCAAAAAGATCTTTAAAGCACACACACAGACATCAGGAATCAGCGTATGAATCTCAACAACGGTGACACATAACATATTCAGAAAAGCAGATCAACTCTGAACATACTAATAATACACTAATACAAACATCACATAAAAACGGCAAGAATAAAAGAAAATTCAGCTCACAATTTGTTCATGTCGCAATGCATGATGGGAGCTATTGGTGAGTTTTAATTGGTGGGCCCAGAATGCACTGCAGCATTTGATGGTCACCATTGTTGAGATTCGTATGCTGACTCTTGATGTCTGTGCATAATAGAACATTTTGGGTTTTTTTTTATCAGAAGAGCCTAAAAGAAATCCTTTCAAAATGTTGTGGAAAATACAGGGTGTAAGACCTTTAAGAATTAATAAATTAATTAATATCTCAATTTTGGGAAATAGTCTTACGGTTAAATTTCTTTGTTTAATTAGCTCTTTGGTTAATCTATGGAAATGAATCTCCAGATATTGTTA
>JAUCMS010000157.1:63409-78889 GCA_032357445.1 Enteromius radiatus | reverse complement strand
CTACCAACAAGCTACTGAGAAATGTAGTTAAACTAGTAGCGTCACTACTTGTAGCGACGCTACTGCCCATCACTGGTCACGGCACCACTTTATTCTGAAACCACAAGTTAACTGAGATTTTATTCTGAAACCTGTGGCATGCGTACGTAACACAGACCTTTTCATGTTTTGTTTCCTACAATGGATTGCAGATATGTATCCACCTAATTATGTGGTCTTTTTGTTTTCTTTCTTAAACTTCGGAAAAAAAAAAAAAAACATAACGTAAATGTAAAATGTCCTGTTAGTATTTTGGCGTGCAAAACTGTTATGTGAATTATCTGAATGAATCATACTGAACTGTGAACAATTTTGGTAAACTGGTTTGACTGATTAGCTAATGATGTTAGAACGATGTATTCGTCAATCTGGCATTGCTAGGTTCCTTTTTGGGGATTTTTTGACCCTGTCTCAAAAGGAGCACTTCATGTGCATGTTCGGTCTTGCGGACTTACAATGGCCAATGTATGCACATGTCTGTGTCCCATTCATCAGTTTAGCATTTAAAAGTGTCCTAGAGAGTGTCCCATGTGCGTCTTCCTTGCACAATTATGAGCTCTGCAGCAGACTTCTACCTGGCAGTCAAAGTGGCATTACATCAAGAAAGTGTGGACTCAGAGGAAGACTGCAGGGTTTAGGGTGTAATTTGGGACAGGGCCTCTGTACTCAGGAAGCCGCTTAATTAGATGTATCGGTAACATTTTATAATAACTACACGATATGAATCATTAGTAAATAGTCAGTTCATCTTTTATAAAGCATTGTTCCAACATTAATAGTCATTAGTAAGCAATATATAAATGCCTTGTTCTTGAAATGTTCTTGAAATGTTCTTGAAATGTGGTTAATTTTATTGGCCTGGGCCCGCTCATACTTACTGTGACGCTATATTGAATTTTGTGAGCAAAGTTGCTATTTTAGAGCATTTCCATTTCCAAAAAAGTGGGAACCAATGAAAAACGAGCTTGATTTACTTAACTTTAGGCATTAGCCAACTTGTTATGCATAACATAAGATGGTTTTGATACATCCATGGCATTCCCAAAGTAAAAAAAAAAAAAATGCCTAAAATAACATTTTATTTCAAGATTTTTTTAAGTTTAAAATACATGACTTTTGGCTGAATTAAGCTTTTCTAGATTTCTAAATTATGTAGCATACTATCAGAGATAATCATTTACAGGTCTAAATGCACCAATATTGACACAAGGGTTTCTCAGTTTCTCATTTAATGGGACACAGTGGTATTTCATGAAAAAAGGTGTAGATGCATCCCTAGTATATGATACATTTCTATCTAAATCTACTGAAATTTCATACAAAAACGTTATACGAATTCAACCTCTCAGACCAAAGCACTGCCATATACTCACTCTATACCCACTGCACCCACACAAATGTTGACAGAAAGGAGGAGAGGACATAGAGAGTTATGAAGTCATTCTGCAATAAGTGTGGAGGGGGAGAGGACCCGATGCATTACAGATAAGAGGATTACAGGCCGAGCTTCCTCTAACTCTTCATTTGAGATTTCAAAGCTCCTTCAATCCTCTTGGGGAGCCGCCATATCGAGGGTGCTAATCTCCAGGGCAAAGTCAAAGGGTAAATTTCAAAGTCTGGGCGCATCTGTCCTGTTATCTTCACCAGATGGCCAAGGTTTCCTTACAGACTACAATTCAGGAGGTTAAAAGAGCTGCTGAAGGAAATATAGTTATTCTAAAGAAGAAGTGAGGATTAAATGTAAAGCAGAGGTACGTGAACTAATTCACACCTCAGAGCTCTTTAAAGCTGAAGTGTGTAATCTTTCTCATTTAAAAAATAAATAAAAAAACGTTAGATTTCAGCTTAATATGCAGTGACAACTATAAACATCTGTTTGTGGCTTTCTCCCCCAAAAAGTGTAACATCAAAATATTGCTTGTTTGTTTACACATTTTGACCAGCCTGGCACAGCAACAGCTAAACAAATGGTGTGAGATTGGGGGCAGGGCCATGTTCATCTAGCCAATAGTAAGTAAGGACAATTTACTGTTTTAATACACATTTTTGGTATGGAGAATGATCGGCAGTAGCCATTATTAAGAAAGAAAAAAGGTATCTAACATGAACTTGATCAAGTCCATTCCTTTATTTTTAGCTTGTTTCACTCTCAAATGTCAGATTATAAAAGTACATAGATTTACGTGACTGGCGTTTTATATTGACTTAAACACATTCATAAAATTCTATTTTAGAAATATAACAGGAATGCGTTTTCTTCTGTTTCATGCTGTGACAGGGTGATTATAATCATAACAGTTTCCTAGCAATAAAGGGCACTTCTATTAACATCATCTAAGGTTTATTTTCCCCAGCGTTCCTTTGTCTATTTGAAAATAGAGTGCTGCTTATTTGCCGGCCTTCTGTGCAAGCGCTCGTTTGACAGGTTGCTGTAAATCACCTCAAAAAATGGCCTGCAGTTTTTCCACAAAGCAAACCAGCCTAGAGGCTAAAATGTGTTTAATCTCCAGCACTCGTGCGATCATCCTTTTAAGGAAATCAGCAGTGCGTTCGCAGTGCCAGGGAGTGGACATATTTGCAAGGTTGTAAATGGTGCTGAGAAACAGAGTGTTTGAGAGGGTTCAGAGAGATTAGTGCTAAAGCTGGTGAAAAATGACAGAAGCACAGAAGATTCAATAATTACAGTTTGACAGAAAACTTAATAACCTGAAAGAACACTAAGCTTCTCCAGAGAGCTCAAACTTCAGTATTTGACTATCACACACACAAAAGTATGAAGATGAAAGAACAACAACTAGTAGTTCTCAATATTGTGATTTTAATGTTACATGTTACATTTCTTTTTCAAGCCTTCTTATTATCATGTACAATTATTTATAGTGATGGTCCAATCAGGAAATTTACAGGCATTCATTCTGGGCAGAGGCCACCAAATGTGATTATGGAGGGCCTGTGTCCTGCAGACCTTGCCTCAACACTGGAAGTATCAAGTATGCTTAGTTAAACCTTGATTAAGTGGTTCATTTTGAACCAAATGAGTGGAGGGCCCTGGTGCAGCCAGAGGCAAGACAAGGGACCAAGGTGGAGCCAGAAGGATAAAGGACAACAGAGAAGCTGAAGAGCCAATGATCTAAGGTGGAGCCAAGTCGAAGGGGAAAGATGGAGCAATGAGTTTGGAAGACTGCAGAGGAGCCAGATGGTCATGAGGCTTATGCTGTGGTCTTGTATTTTTCAGTCGCAGCTGAAAGGGTTGCCCAGAATACATGGTCATGCCAGTGAAACCTGAGGACCAGGAATAGGCAGCAAATTGGGAGAATGAGGTGGAGCCAGAGAACCAGATAGATTAAGTAGGCAGAGTAAGGAAGCCAGGCAGGGTGGTGGGACTTGAAGACTTGATGGAACCAGTGAAAACAAATGAGCTGGATGAGGCCAGTAGAGATGATGCTTGGAGGCTGGGCAGGATTAGCGAAAAAAGGAGGAACATGAAATTGTTTCTAGTTTGAGTACGCTGTGTGCATTTGGCTGCTGCTTCACACCAGGCTGTTTGGTTTATTTTATCTGTCTGTATGTTTTAATGTCTTACACACTTAAAAAATGGACTTCAACTTCATTTGGACTTCAACTGGACATTTACAATTGCAAAAATGAGTTGAGGGACGTTCTCTAGATGGCACAACTCTTTTCTTTTAGCATTGATATTTACGCTGTGGTAGTAAAATACAAAATCATTTTTGACCAATTTCTGCAATTCATCGTAAAATATTATGTGACAGTTTACTAAAATTATAATAGTTATTTGTAACAAATTTACTTTTTTATAACTTGACACACTACATATGTATTATTTAAAATGTAAAAGATTAATACATCTTGACAATTACTGTTTATTATTAGTTCATGTTTCTTTTTATTTTCAAGTGAACACCTGACATACATGATTTGGTTAACACTTTACAATATTTAGCTAAGATTTGAATATAATGATTTCAAGTTCCACCCCCAAAAATTCCAGACCTTTGAAAACGCTCGCAAAAGTCTTGCAAGCAGGAACTTTCTGAGGGGCAATATTTTACGCTGAACTTTATTTCGATTCTGGTTCAGTGGAAAAACACTGATAACACTGACCCAAAGTTCTTGCTTTGGAAATAAGCAAATTCTCCCTAATTCTTAGGGTCTTTTCTATTACATTCACAATTAATTTGCAGTAGTCAGCTGGCCGGCCAAGATGTCCGCTAATGCAGTACTCTGTCCTAGTGAATGTCCTGGCAATATGGTTAAGAAATCCTTCTCAAGCCCCTAGGCTATAGTTAAACCACTTCCTCTATTTCAAAGCAGGAAAGGAAATGTCTAAAAATAATTTCTCCTCAATAAGTACTCTTCAGAAGGCTTCATATCTCATAAGATTCAACCAACCACTATTACTTTACCATGCGGGACTCACTTGGAGGGCAGAAGGGTCAGAGCACTGTGGGATCAATAGAGGGCTCTTCTTTAAAATCAAATAAAAAAAGTCATCACTCATAATTTGTATTACATTATCTTTTCAATCTGGCAGATCGGTCACTATAAGGGTCTGATAATGCGATTAGCAATCAGGATGCATGTGGGCCCGTTTCCACTCATGCATGCATGAATCCTCAGTTCCCATGATTCATGGATCTTCCTGCGTTTATGCATCAACATCCTGGTCAACATCAAAAATTGCTATCTCACAGACATGTTTTGTGCTGTCATTTCTCAGTACCAAATAACTGCTGACAACACATTGTGTTTGAGCTGAATGATGTCAGACCGGTGCTCATGTATCTGAGCTCTTGTTGGCTCAAATCAAAGGGGAATGCTTTGATAAAATCCTGATATTGCAGTAAATGCCTCGGTGCTCACTCTTTTTCCAGTTTTACTGAATGTTGGCCCATTTTCTGCTTCATAAAGATGGACCCAGCTTGCCATTTACTAATGCACCAGACAATTCAGTCAGTATGAATTCAGCCAACTTTTAACTGGCAGTGTGTCTACAGTATGTATACAGGCCTTCTTTCCCTGGGGTATTTGCAAAGCATGATCTAGATGATAGGGATTCGATGATGGGCCCAATTACCCTTAATCATGTGCTATAGCTGTGAACAAATGGAAATACTGAGCCTGACTGCCACGTGAAGTTTTGACTGCCCTTCCGCCCACTTTCAGATGACATGACTTCAATTATTTTGAGTTGTGACTGCGCTTGTCCTATTTTAGTGCGCTGAAATATTCTCAAGCTGTTGACAGGCCAATGATTTCAAGTACACACTAATGACATCAGGGAAATGTGGAAAGGGTAAAACCTTCACCTAGGAATAGTTCACCCAAAAATACAACTTCTGGCATTTACTCATCTCCACATATTGTTCTAAACTTGCCCAGTATGATATTTTTTTCTTCCATGGAGCATGAAACATTCTGGCACACTGCATCTTGGTGTACCAAGTTTCAAAATGTGCATGCAGTATTAATATTTTAAATACTTTCTGTAAATATTTTATTTTATGCCGTTTTTGATTAATGTTTGGATTTGATTTAAGAGTGAATAATTGTTTCAATTTTGTTATTTTCATTGTGCAAAGTGTAATTTCGAAAAACTTGGTAATTTCACACCACATTTGTGTCTTTTTTTGGGCTTGAAAAATGTTGTCACTTTTGGTATTTCTCATGGAAAGGTTGAATCATTAGTTAAGCATTAGTGAATAGTCAGTTCATCCTTTATAAAGCATTCTTCAAACATTAGTCATTAGTAAGCAGCTTATCAATATAGCTATACATGTCTTGATTTATAAGCATATCTAAACAGAGGAGATTTAAAGGCTCAGGTATCTTCCAAACGGAACATATAAACAAACACAACACAGAGGGATATTAATTTCAAGATGCAAAAAATATGAAACTGTACAAAATTAATAATATTTTTCTATGAAATTGAAAGTTTGTTTTTCATGTATTAAGTGTACAGTTGTACAATTACAGTTTTACATCTTAAAAAAAATAGTTCTGTGTTTTGTATCCCTCTGTGTTGTGTTTGTTTAACTTTTGTTTAGAAGATAAATTAACCTTTACATCTGCTTTATAAATGCTTTACAAGCTATAAATAGTCCTCACTTTAGATGAGCTCACACAAGCAGATGTCTGGCAACTACTAAATGCTTTACTACCTGACTTAATCATAAATTACAGCAGGAACATGTGTTAATAAAACATTTATTAACACACTGAGCAACTATTATCATGTGTCTAAATAATCAACCTGATCTCACGGCAATTTGTACATATTTTACAAGGTGGCTAATTCGTACGAATTTGTACGACCTCACTCGTACGAATTCATACGATTTACTCTAAATCGTACGTATTTTACGAGATGCCAATTCAGTGCGAATGACCTAAACATAACCCCGCCCCTAAACCTACCCATCACATGGTTTTAGACAAATTGTACGAAATCGTACGAGTGAGGTAGTACGAATTAGTACAAATTTGGCACCTCATACGAATATGTACGAATTGCTCGTGAGACTGTGTTGAAATAATATGATTTATTAATTTAAATTTAAGTAATTTATTAATCATTTACTTAGACTTCCTAAATAATCTTATTAAACACTGAAAACTCCTAAATAACAGGTTTGTAAATAGCAAAATAATTTAAAGAATGATAAACAGATCATTAATAAAGTATGAAAATACAATTGTTAAGCATTATATATATGCTCAAGAACAAGGCATTTATAAATGCACTTGTAAACTGTTCATTAATGCATAATAATGTTGGGAACTAATGCTCAAGTAATCATTCATAGTGTGTAGTTATTCTAAAGTGTTACCATATATATACAGTATATATATTACCCAAGTCAAGAAGGTTATGAATGGTGCTTTTTTGTGTTGTTTTCTTAGCTTAACTGACTGCCTTCACACATTCTTTTCATGACGCATGAACACACATAGTCTTAATAATACCTCCGCTACACAATCTCATTTAGAACAAGGGTGCTCTTTGCTATTTAATGCTTTCCCTAATTACACCTCAAGTGCTGACTCACTGCTTTTAAATAAAGGTGCTTGAATAGTGACCATTGCAACAAAGTGTACAACAGTTGTGCGGTTGATAGCGATGTATGTACATAGAGACGAGTGAAAAGGCGAATGAAGCGTAACAGACCGATCAATAATGCATTTGAAGAACAAGTGCATTAAGGTGGGAGGAAGTATTGCGGTGGGTGTGTTGTGTATAAAGGGCTGATTCCGGCTCATAAATACTGGAAATGCATTTCAAGAAGGCTCATGTTTCAGATGACAGTTATAACCATGTGATGTCACTTTCAAACTTACTTTTGGCCAAACTTTCTATTATATGGTCCGTTGCAAGACTATCACAGTGTATTAGTGTATTGCTTTTGCAGGAACAACTTGCAATGACAGCACTGAACTGCCCCTAGAGATGCATTTAGTTTAAAAATATGGGGCTAAAAGAATAAAATGGTAATTCGGTGATAGTCCACTCCACTGCAAACATACGTTGAGTTGGTTTTCACAATGAGCTGAGTTTTGCATTGTCTTCCTTTGCATAAATAGACACAGAACCTGCATCAAAGCATGTTCACTCTTCTGTAGGTCAATAAAAACATAGCAGTTGTGACAAGGTGCAACACACTTTCAGAGCGCCATATCTCTAACGCTGTCAGTAATGCTTTTGTTCTCTAGTGTCGGCCCAATGGACAAGATTTTTAGAAATGATCATTCAGAGAAAATTCCACATTCACACTCTACAATCACATAACCAAGATAATCCACAACCAGTAGCATCCTTAGAAGACTTCTTAAAGGAGATGTAAACACAGTACATATTTTGTCATAACAGCAGCCCCTCCTTATTTCTGTATTTGAGTACTGAAATGTCTAAATGTCAATCAAAGTTTAATTTAAAAGTTAAAATGAAAAAGAACATTGAAAAGAAAAAAAAAAATCTCTTTAAACATACATTTTATTCTCTCACTGCTTTTCAAATATTTGGGACTGGTAAGATTTAACATAGCTGTCCTATTATAATATATTTCATTAACTACTTGGAAATACATGCCTATGACATTTCTGCAAAATTATATTGCATTACTGCATGTTCAGCAAGAGTCTCTAAAACTTTCAGTTTTAATGAAACAGATGTAAGGAGGGGGGGTTTTTCACCCCCCATTAGCATGCCTCTTCCGCCTTCCAGAGTTACTGAACATGTTAGCTCTTTTAGCTTTTAGGTTTTAATGTTTAATTCGGTTGCTTACCTTGTTTTGATCTGACTCCAATTTTATAGATTATTTTAGATTAAAGTTATAATGATTAAATTTAGATGGTTTTAGATATAAATTTAAATCTTGAATTTAGTTATCTTAATTTAGAAAACTTGAGTCTTTTAGATAAGTTAGAAGGTTCTTTGTTCGTTCTTTAGAGAATAACAAACCATTTCAACAATCTAAAATGAACCAAGAGTTGATTTATTTGCCAGGTAAAAATATGTTAAGTCAATTACAAAAACAATGCAGACTCATTTCACTTGCAGTTTGTAAGGCCAGGGAAATCTGACCTCCTCCTGAGAACGCTAAAGTAAGGCGATTCACGCAGGCTGCAGGCTGTAAAACCATATAACCACAGGAGGACTTCCACCCCCCAAAACCCCCCTGTCAGCCCCCTAGAGCCATCACAGAAAACAGATTTACCATGAGTATATCTCTGAAAATACATTGTCTTTTCATGCCATTCTTAGACTCATTTTTATGGACACAGTGTGGACAGAAACATGATTCCAATTTTACATCTGTGAAATCATGTTTGAGCAACCTCTTGCACATACAATGTAATAGTGGGAGAGCAGAAGCTTCAGGACAGCAAACACCCCCGCTTTTACGACCCCGCAAGCCACCTGGCCATCTCATCCCTTCTCAGTGAAGAGTTAAATGTAAATTCAATGTATTATATCTTTGAAAGTACAACATATTTTTATGTCATGTTTGGATTTATTCTAGAAGTCTAAGTGTGATGAGTGATGTGGTCTCAAAATCATAAGAGCATTTATGAAGAGCAATACATTAAAAACTATTACATATTAACACTCACAGCAAAAGGGGTGGTAACTAATCAACAGGTAGCCGAAAGCTACTAGAACTAGGGGTCAGAAGAAGATCTAAATGGCCAATGGTCTTTGTGTTTTTGTGTGTGTGCGTCTGAATACTTAAGGAAAGGAAATGCAGAAAATCGTGAGGACTTGGTCTGTAGGCAGACAAGACCTCCATGCGGCAAGCTTTAACATGCGGCCGTATGATCTTAGGAATTGGAAATTGGTTATCTTCTAAAATGAAACTGAATTGGACTTGATGCATTCTTTTAACTTCAAGTGAAATGAATTTGCATTGTTTCTGTATTTGAATTAACATATTTTACCTGACGAATAAATTGACTTTTGGTTCATTTTGGATTGTTGAAATGATTTGTTATTCTCTAAAGAATGAACAAAGAACCTTCTAATTTATCTAAAAGACTCAAGTTTTCTAAATTAACATAACTAAATCCAAGATCTAAGTTTACATATATAAAACCATCTAAATTTAATCAGTATAACTTTAATCTAAAATAATCTATAAAATTGGAGTCAGATTGAACGAGGTAAACAATCACATTAAACATTTAAAACCTAAAACTTGGAAAAGTCAATTTATGTTTTAGTAGCATGGAAGACAGCCGAGACACGCGAAGCCGTGAAAATAAGGCCCTCCTTACATTAGTAAATAGTCAGTTCATCCTTTATAAAGCATTGTTCCAAGATTAATAATCATTAATACGCAGTTTATAAATACAGCTACAAATGCCTTGTTCTTGATTCATGAGCATATCTATTACAAAGGAAATTTAAAGGCTCAGTTATCTTTCCAACAGAAAAATATAAACCAACACAACACAGAGGGATAAATAACTTAATTAATTTCAATATTAAACAATTTAACTTTTTTCTGTGAAAATGCAGAGGTTTGTTTTTCATTTATCAAGTCTAATTTTTTGCATCTTGAAAAAATACGTCTGTGTTCTGTATTTTGTTTTTGTTTAACTTTTCTGTTTGGAAGATAAATGTAATGAGGGAGACGGAGGCATGCGGATCCATTCTCATAACTTTATTCAAGGTCGACAGGCAGGGTCAAAACACTGGCAAACAGAGCAATGAGGACAAGGCAGAATCAGGGTCGTAGTATACGGGCAGAGATCGGCACTCCTGGCCGTGACTTGCAGACTGGATTCTCAGGGTTAAGGATCGGCACTCCTGGCCGTGACTCGCAAACTGGATTTTCAGGGATCGGGAATGGCACGCCTGGCCGTGACTGCCGAACGGAATCCGTGGGGAATGGGAACAAGAGTTCATGGGCAACCCCCTTAGGCCGGATCCGGGCCTGACAAGAGTTCCAGGGCTGAGGCATAATGGCCATCTTTTGGGCTAACTCCGGTTTGAAATACAGTCAACAAGTTCGCAGAATTGCGACAAGTAGTCCTCAATATACAGCCGGTCCTGTTTCAAAGTGATAAGCCGTTCCTTAGGATCCATACCTGGCCATAGACTCTGGGAGAAGCTGTTGGATCCTGTATTGGTGAAGTCTTCTGTAATGAGGGAGACGGAGGTGTGCGGATCCATTTGCATAACTTTATTCAAGGTCGACAGGCAGGGCCAAAACACCGGCAAACAGAGCAATGAGGACAAGGCAGAATCAGGGTCGAGGTATACGGGCAGAGATCGGGGGAGGCAGCAAACAATCAAAAAACAGAATAAACAGTCCAAGGTACAACGGAGAAAACAAATACAAGAAGAAACGCTCAGAAATAATGGCCGAAGTAAATCAAGACTTTGCACTGGGCTGGTGTGAAAGTCTGGCTTATATGCTGAGTGTTAATGAGAATTTGGGCATGGATAATGATGTCCAGGTGTGTGTGATTAAATGGTGGTGTGGTAGTGCAATGGTTGCTGGGTAATGTAATTTAATATAACATTTAATATATTTAGATATAGAAAATAAATAAATAAATAAATACATACAAATAAAGAGCCAAATCATGTACTGTTAAGACTATTTAGCTATTGTAATATCAGTATCAGGTAAGATAACCACACATCAACATGGTTTTGCTGTACTAACCATTTAGCTTCACCATGGTATTTGTTATTATACTTATTGCCATTAATCTGAATGACTATAGCAATGCTCAAATATAGAGCGCATGATCTCTGTGACGCCAAGATGTACAATACAGACCCTCTCACCTCTGTAATAAACACGGAGGTGGTAGTCCCATCCGAAATGGTACATGAAAATCACGGACGACAGGTTATAAGAATCTAAGCTCACACGTACAGTAGCAAACTAGTCCCGTCTTTTTATTTGAAGTTAACTCTTTGTTTCCTAACTTCAAGAGGTAGCAGGCAACCGTGACTGTATTTACGTATACATGATAAATATCAACTAGCTAATGTATACTGAAAAAGAAAAATCTATGATGCTGCAAATGTGGACTTAGAAGAGTGATATGATGTAGCTCCTTTTGAGCATTGCTTTAGTCAACTAATTTATTATTACTGAAATGTGCAGCTAAGTTCCTGTGAAAGGAAACTCTATCTAAACAAACTGTTTTACAAACATTGTGCATAAAAATAACTTTGGGAAAATCTCCTCTAACACCTTCTATGAAGCCCATATTTATAATAGTGTATTCTTAAGGCATTATAACAAATGCATGTTTATAATGTGTTATAACATCTCATGAATAATCATAAACACATTGTAACACGCATTAAACAACTGTCACAGATCAGCCAGGCTCCTCCCTTACTGATCAGCCCGAATACACACTCACCCAACCACAACGTCCCCAGAGTACTAATCACCTGCATCTGCCATGAATCACCTCTCCTCATCAAGAGCACTAAATCAATGAATCAAATACTTTTATTTAGATAGAGCTTTTAACAATACAGATTGTAGCAAAGCACTGAACATTATCAAATAGGAGAACAGTGTGATGGTAATGTATAATGACGAGATTAAACTATTTATTCATCAAATGCAGAGACGTTCTCTGTAATGAAAATTATGATAATCACCAGAAATCAGGTGCCCACAACTAAGCAATCCAGAGGTGACAGTGGCAAGGAACCAAAACCCCATCCGTGAGGGCATGGAGAAAAAAAAAACTATTGACCACCTTTTGGGGCCAGTTCTCCACTGGCCAGATGTAATAAGACCTAATTTCCAGTTAAATTTTAAGTGCATGTCAGTTTGTGCAAAGGACTTATAGTGTGTGTGTGTTTGTGTGCATTTGGTTCCGGTGATATGTCCACAGGGCTCATCTCGGTGTTCTGGTCTCCGATGAAGATCATCTCTTTGTGCTGATACACCTACTGATCTGGATATGGGCTGAGGAACAGAATAAGAGAGAGACAGTGAAGGGGAGTGTTCCCGGTTCCAGCTGATCTAATTAATGATACTGGATTGAGCATTGTATCCTTACCTGTTACTTACCTGTCTTCCTTCTAGTCCTACGTGTTTCTCTTGTGTCTCCCCTTGTCTCCAAGGATTTCCTGGTTACTCCCCCAGTTCCCTTATGTCAATCACTGGTTCCGGGAAAGCAAGAGATCTGGGACAATACTCACCATCACATCCAATGGGCAGTGAGCAGACAGAAAATAGCCACTGATTGTCGTTGAGCTGAGACTCCTACTTACCAACCTTGATAAAAGGTATCGGTATCAACACAAGACATCAGACTGCACCTGTCCAGTAGGAAATTAAGTCCCAGATTTGTTGGCCCCTTCACGATCCTTGAACAGATCAATCCCATATAAGTTCCATGACCCTGTACTTTCCTCCACAGAGTCTGGCCAGACGGAGGAGCCCCCTCCTGCTCATTTGATCATGGAAGAAGTTACGGTCTACCAGGTAAATATGAGATCCTGGCTTCCCAGCATCATGGTGGCCAACTTGAATATCTGGTGGACTTGGGAAGGATATGGTCCTGAGGAATGTTCGTGGGTACCCAGGAGTGATATATTGAACCCCTCACTCATGACCGATTTTCATGCTGCTCGTCCTGAGTTTCCAGCACCCAGAATAAGAGGTAAGCCAACATGGCACCTCTGGAGCGGACCGTGGAGGAGGAAGTACTGTCGCGGCCAAACTCCTCCCTCACTAATCAGCCTGAAGATATACTCACCCAACCACAATGCTCACAGTCTCCTGAGTATTAATCACTAGGGCTGGGCGATATATATATATATATATATATATATATATAGTCAGTAAAGCCGGTTCTTTGATTAGCAGGTGATTCATTGGTGTAGCTTGTCAGTTATCTACGGCTCGAATATATTGAACAATATATATATATAAATATATATATATATATCGCACATGCTATTAATCACCTGCACCTGATCTACAGCTCTGTGTAACTATATAATAATAATGAGTTACCTCACCTCATCAAGACCACTACATGAGCACACACCTCAGTCACACTCACCATGCAGTATATACTGTATATACTGTATCTAGCATTGTATCCTTACCTGTTACTTACCTCCTGTGTTCCTCTTAGTGCCCAGTGTTTCTCCTGTCTCCAAGGATCTCCTGATTACTTCCCCGGTTCCCTTCAGATCATCCAACCTGTACCAATGTGCTAGTGCTGAAATGTTTGCATCCCATCGTCATCCTGCAAACAGATGTTACTCATCTACTGTAGTTTACTCTACCATAACTCATTCAACTCACCTGTGGAACATCCTGCAATTCCCAGAACTGCTTAACTGTGTGTAAATAAACAACTGACTATTTTACTTACCTGTTGTCTGAGCCTTTCTGTTACTACAACATATTAAATCTACTTCATATGTAATGGACTATGTCATATTTTGACATTGTTTATTTAAGATCTGCACAGTATCTTACAACATATTGTGATTGGTTAGGTGCTGAGTGTTATTTGATTGTTTCCTGTAAGGCAAATATTGAGGCTAATACATTTTAAACTGAAAAATGCATTATTATTTATTATATAAACCTAAGAGTATTAGTAGACTTAGGTAGGGTATGTTCACATACTGACAAAGTATCCTATACTTCTTGTGAATTCTTGTGAATATTCATGAGATGATACAACATATTATGAAAGCTTTTTATAATGCTTTATGCATTCATTATAATGCCTTAAGAATACCGGCTTCATAAAAAGTGTCACCAAATCTCCTTTGACATTTGAGTTCAGTAAAAAATCAGTAACTAAGTTCAATTAGAAATACGTTCATATGTTACAGCTAATTTCCACTGATATTATAGAGCTTCATGAATTGTGTCAAAGCAAAAATCTGGTTTTCTATTTTATTTTTTAAAAGGTTCTAAAGGTATATTAGAACATTAAAAAAATACTCACCTGATAAAAAAAACAACTGAAACAGCCTATCCATTGGTGATGTATTTAAAGTATGTATGGTTCCTTGAAACTGTTGTTTTTCTAGATATTCTTTCCACAAAAATAAACAGTAGCTTTGGCATTTAAATGTAATACAAAACAAAACTCAAGACCAGATTCTAGCAGTTACCTGCAGCCACAGGCAGATTGAATGAACCCAATACAAATATTTGTATACATATATATATTAGGTTTCATGCAAAACATTTGCTCAGATGCAAAATATTTAACAAACTGATTTTTTTTTTTTTTTTTTTTCATTGGGGCATTTGTTTGCTCTTCATTCAAATACGCAAATAAGTTTTCCCCACAACTAAAGATAACCTCTTAAAAGGTGCCTTGACAGGGTTATGAAACATACAAAAATGAAATGAAAAGAAACAAACTATTAGAAACTAAAAAAAAGACTGGACAGAGGCACCAGAGGTGCACACAGCCGCCACACAGGGGAGCAATGACTCCAATGCAATGGGTGTCTTACCCATTGTACTTGCCTTACCTTGCAGATGATATGCAGTGACTGACAAACTCAGACAAGCATCGAGCACCGGAGCACAGATCACCGCAACCTGGGAAAGAGGAAGAAAGGAGATTGTTACACACTGAGCACCGCTACCACCGTCACCACCATCTCACCTGTCTATTACTTACCGTGTTTAATAAATCCACCCTCCGGGGTTTGCATTAACTCTCTGTGAGGATTAAAATGAATCAAACAATTATATTCTTAATTTGCTTTAAGTGTGCAGGGTTCAAGAGACGGACTGCGCTTTTGGTTCTCATGTTTTCTCTTAGATCATGCTGAGACTGCATACATCTTCAGCTCAGTCAACATTTTTTGATAGTGTTACTTCTTGTTTGATCAAGAGTTGAAAGAACATGTCATGAGGTCAAGATGCCCTTCTGACCCTGAATGGAATC
>JAUCMS010000157.1:39976-53955 GCA_032357445.1 Enteromius radiatus | reverse complement strand
TCGTCGGCTCCCGACGTGACGTCTCCGTTCCCTTCTCAGGGAACGAGGGTTACAATACGTAACCGAGACGTTCTTTACTGTAAGTAATCAAGCATTCAGAAATAATCCATAATGTATTTCAAAGACTCAGTACTTTTTTTCTTACAGATATAATCTATGTGAATATGCAGTAGAATACATGCTTTTTATCAAGAAATGTCTCCAGGTTATGAATATACTGTAATAGCCACGAGACGCTGCGTCATAACGCTTTGGGAATGCCTTCTGTGTGACCACACTGTGAATACGCTATTGCATCTGTCCAATGGAAGGGCATGACGTCATGGGCAGGTGACATTAGAGACCAGGAAGCTTTAAAAGCATGCGAGGTAACACCAGCGTCAGCCTCATGTCATAGGGAACTGCGTTCTCAGGGATGCCAGAAGTATGGCAATGAGACGCAACGTCTCATTCCCTAAAGAAACCATGGTTATATTCATAACCTGGAGATGTTCCTTATTGGGAACTTCGAGCTGCGTCATAACACTTTGGGAACAAGATGCGGGAACGAGATGCACGTGCCCCCAGAGTTCCAAGTCCCTGACCTGTGTCTCGACATCAGGACGAGAGAACCGAAGAAGCAGGGGTGTGGTGCAGTGGTGGGGATAATGTTAGGGCTGTTAAGGGAACAGGAAAACTTTATGCCAGGCACAAAGTCTAAAAAAGATGGGGCCACAGAAAGGGCCTGCAGGTCACCCACCCTCTTAGGAGACGTGATTGTGATCGACATAGTCTTAATTGCTAAGTAGCGATCTGAAATCTCCCTTTTAAACTATCTCCAATAGTTTAAAAGGGAGGTTTCATAAAGAGCCTCTAACACCACTGCCAGGTCCCATGTGGGGACACGAGATCGCACAGCAAGTCTTATCCTCAGTGCACCGCGGAGGAAGCATATTACTATGGGGTGTTGCCCACTGTTTTACCATTGTACAGTGAGTGGTATGCTGATATTACCGCCACATGCACCTTTAAAGTGGAGTGGGATACCCCAGCAGAGAATCTAGCCTGCACATATTCAAGAACTGTACCAACTGGGCAGTTAACAGGATCTTGCTGGCGGGCTCTGCAACATGAGGTGAAATATTTCCACCTCAGGGAATACAACTTCCTCGTTGATGGTGCCCCCTGCCTGTGAGAGGAGGTCCCTCCTGACTGGAATTTCCCATGGAGGGGCGAAATCAGGTCCGAAAACCATATTCCCCAGCCAGAACGGTGCTATGAGTAGTAGACTGACTGCATCCCAACGCACTCTCGCCAGAACTCCCGGAAGCATAGCAATTGGGGGAAATGTGGACCAACTCCTTGGACGTCACCTGCCCATGACGTCATGCCCTTCCATTGGACAGATGCAATAGCAGAATACACAGAAGGCGTTCCCAAAGCATTATGACACAGCTCAAAGTTCCTGATAAGGAACTGATTTTTTTAATAGTGTTCATGGTCAGTAGGGAAAAAAACACATTTTATCAGAATTCTACAATGTAGACCATTTTCAAAGGTCCTACCTGTGGGAAAATAAAATGCACTTTATAGCATGTCAGAAGCAGCATTTTAGTCATTGAAAATATATGTATATAAAAAAATAAATTATACAAAAGGTAACAGTTGACAGTAAGGGTCACATAGTTAACATTAGCAACACAGTGGACACAACTGAACATTATTTCATTTATAGATTAAAGTTATTTTTTGTTCAGCAACACTGAATTAATGACAAAAATGTGTTCTATGACTATGATTAATATACTGCGTAACATATTTTATATTTTCCTACTTTTTTAAGCTGTAACTTTAGCATTAGGCCATTCATGGCTAGTGCCTTAGACTTCACTGTTGTGTTATTTTTACATTTTCTGGTAAAGTATAATATACTTATATTACATGTGCATTTTGAAACATGGTAATCATTATATAAACAATAAATAATGAATAAGGATATATAAATAATAATCATATTTTATAAATAAATAAAAATTTGATCCAAATATCAAAACATGTTGTTTTCCTTTGGGAATTATAATCCAAAATAAAAATGATCATATTATATAATGAATATTTATTTGTTATATTATTACATTAGATAAACACTCAAATATACAGCAAATAAAATTATAGGGCACACATATGTAAGGTGACACACAATTTCAGCAAATGCCATTCTAAACATCACTGTTATTGATGAGAGGTACTATGGCTTTTCCCCTGTCTAAGAAAGAAGGCATTTTCTTTGCCTAACAATGACAATTTATCTCTCATTGTTCACAGGTGTCTCTTCTGATGGAGAATAATATTGTTTAGAAATATATCCACCAGGAAAAAAAACTTTCCAAAAATAAAACAACTGAACATAGTAATTTAAAACTTAATTAGACATTAACTTTACTCTACTTCAGCAGCCTAATATTGCACAGAGTGGGAATCCCTCTTGGGACAGTTTTTGTTCTACACAGACTGTTGAACTCCATGGCTTCAAAAGAAAAAACAAAACAAAAAAAGAACACCTTTACATGTCACCTGTTCAGTTCATAAAGTTGTCTGTCAGAAGTGCAGTATCAGTCTTCATGTGCTGGTCCCATACAAAAACGACTGATTCACAGGGTTTGATCAAAGGCACAGGTTTCTGCAGAGGTTTTCAGAGGGTCTGAAGAATCTGTTATCATGATTATGGCTCCTATTTTGGGATCTGTGACAGAGAAATATTTAACAAAAAAAAGAAAAACAGGATTATTATTGTTATTATCATTTAAAGTCTGTACTCTTCTGAATAAATGCAATGTAAAAGCATTACAAACAAGTCATGTTGCATTCCAAGTCTTCTAGAAAAGTGTAAAACAGGATTTTCGCTAAAAATGATGAGGTTACATTTTTAAAAAGGCAAAGTTTAATGATGCTATGATGGAGGATGAGGTAATAAATTTATTTTATTAATAAAAAAAAAATATATTTTTTTTTTTTTAATTTGCCCACACACTACACACAGGATGAGCTTTACAGTGGACAGAGACAGTGATCGCATCTATTCCTCTCACAAATCAATCATTTTGCCTTGGGGGCACCTCATTTCTAGTGATTATTTTAGTTTTGATTACAGAGACAATTTAATAAATAAATAGTATAATCTCGTCATTATACATTACCATCTCTATATTCTCCTATTTGATAATGTAATAATCTAAATAATTTTGATAATAATAATCTAAATGTTATATCTTGTGTTTTATTGACAAATGGTAGGGGTAGGGTTACATAAATGTGTAAATAGTTGTGACTGTTAACACTGAAAAATCCCAACTCTCATGATCACCAGCCGGAGTGCCCATGAACTCCAGTAGAGGGCACTCCACCCCAGACTCTGTAATGTGGGTGTTAGCTCTGTCTGTGTTTCCCTGTCATTTTTAGGTCATTTATTATGAAATGTGTCTACCATTGTGTTCACTTCTTATTATGGAGTGCGTTCCCCACTGTTTTAGTGCTCCCCTTGTTCTGCCTCTGCCCACTTGTTTGTCTCCATTGCAATTGATCAGCTCCACTTTAAAAGCAGTTTGTGTTTGTTAATCTAACCACTGGGTATTGATTGTTCATCCTCCTTGCAAAGCCTTTTCTAGTTCTTTAGTCTTGTCTTTTTTGTGAGTTTTCCAGTGTTCTGATCTCCGCCTGGTTTCTGATTTCTGCTTTGTTTTGCCCCTTTTGATACTGTTTGCTCCTCGACCAACCCATGCTTTCCCTCAGGATTATTCTTGTGTTTTGCCTCCACTATTCCTGTTTGCTGATGTCTGACCCTGCCTGTACGACCATGTTTTCCAATAAAGCTTTGCAATTGCATCCACGCACCCCAGTCCCCTTCGTTACACCAACATATATGCAATAATGACAATATTCTTACCCAATAAATAATTTAATCATGACAATGAAATTCACAGTACTTTCTGCATTGGCATCATTTCAGAATAATTCATTTTAGAATAATTTTTTCATTATGCATAATTCAAATGAATTATGAACCTGTATAAAATAGTTCTTATAGGAGAAAATGTTTGTATCCTTTTTTTTTTCCTGATGGACATATAATCCTGTGTCTTCAAATTCTACTGCAAACAGCTATAAGCTGATGGCAAGCACATGACCTACAGTCAGAACTGATTTGGAACAAAGGATTTTTCCTGATGTTCACCAGTTTGTGTGCGTCTGTACAAGAATACAAGCATTTGTGAACAGTGACCTTTGTAGTAGGTGAACACTTCCAGGAACTTGTTTTCATTTAAAATTTGACACCACCAGCGAATCCTTGAAAATGCACTTGCATTTACTCACATTTAGAGATATTCATGTTCATCTTTACAAGTAAGAAAGAAAGGATAATAACTCAATAAAGCATAAAACAGGAGCAAGGAAGTAGCACAAATAAACATAATATATACAGTCTTAAAGCCTTATATCATGATATTGAAAAGAAATATAAATATATTTACTGGTAAACATGACATTAATGTATTGATATTTAGAAAATTATTTTCTGCAATGTAATACTTAACAATACAGTATCCCCTCTGAGCTTTGACACATTCAACAGGCTAGCTGATGACTTCTCTCAATGCAGATCAGTGCAATTGTGTGACAGATACAGGAAGTGCACTGACCCCTATACCCTATATACAATTAAAGCACTTAGTCATGGGTGTGTCACAAGGCCACCCGAGCAGTGCAAACTGATGCTGACCCATCTGAAGTATTAGAGTACAACACATACCCGCTCTTGGAATCTTCCTCAAAGTTAATCTGATGGGCTAGCCGGGTGGGCAGCGGCGCCAGATGGTGGCTGTAGTTATGAATGATGCCTTGGTCTTAAGTATTAAGTTGGATCAGTGTAATCCTGCACAGCATATGCAGAAGGCCTGTGGGCCTGATCCATCGAGGACAAATTTGCTCACCCCAGTCACTCATTGATACACTTCTGAACTTCTTCTCTTGCTTGCAGCTACATGCCTCATGATCTTATTTATGGCGAGTTGTTCATCATGTATAGCTACCTGAAATACTTACATAGGTCCAACTTTGACTGGCTAAGCTACACAATTCAAATTGCACATGGGTTTATGGTTAGAAAAACCCCTAGGACCCAAGTATTTAATTTTTTACTGTTTGATCCAGCATATCAGGGCCAGATTTACTAAACAAGGTAAATCAGTGCGAGAGTTCAATTTCAAAACACTGCCAGTGGGCATGGTAATTACTGATTTACTGTCAATGCGCAAATGAATCATCTCATTTACATATTGACCTACACAATATAACAAACACAGCACTAATTAGCGTAGTCGCAAATAAGCAGAGCCAATGCTCAACAGGTGTGGGTGATCTACTTTCATACAGTGAAGTTTGTTGGCAGTTGCTGATCAAAAGGTTCAATAGATATTACTCCCACAATCTGTGCAAAGCAACATGAGGTGTAGGATATTGTTGAATTGTACCTCTTGAGATTGGCATCCAATATGTTCGATTTAACACCTCCTTTCGAGGATACAAACCTATTGCCAGTTATTAATAATCCTTTCTAGCAATTATAATCCCAATTTATTTTATTCACTTTATGGATGTTATCTTATTTTGCATCAAATCTTTTATCACATAATATTATTCTACATTAAAGCAACCCAGGCCCACACAATAGTACTGTAAAATCTTTCCCTTTTACTCACTTGCTCTCAGGTCACTGAGTCTGAAGAAAACAATGTTCTCACACGCTTTCATCTCATTCATCTTCACAGAAAGAGAAATCCCTCGCTTCAGTATGAGGACAGCTGTTCCAGCTGCCAGAGGGGACCTCTGTGAGGCACTGCTCATGTGTACCACACAAGCAGAGAAAGGCGAGTGCTTTGAAGTCTACAAACTACAATAGGAGTTCCAAATGATGATTGAAGAAATTCCCCAATATTTGCATTGAAGATATGTAATTATAAAAATGACATTTGACAAAACGTCTTTGCTATATCACTGGTGAAATAGTTTCAGACCATAAGACAAGACAAAACAAAAATAAACAAAATAATGTTGTCAGTTTTGATTCCATTTGAACAGCTCTTTTAAACTTATATTAAACAATCTCAGGTTTTAAACATAAATGGGTCAAAAAGATCCACATCACACAGGTGAAAATATACAGTTTCCCTCTCTCTCTCTCTCTCTCCCCCATGAGACTCTCGTGGTCAAATTCTGCTTCACTGAGTATTCTAGTCAGTTTACACTGCTTCAGTGAATACATGCACATAAACACTCTGACAGCACAGAAGCCACACGTCCACCAAAGCCCATAGCATATACTAAACTCCTGCCACTTTCCATCAATTGGGTAAAAAAAACACCTGAAAATCCCAAAAATGAAGCCAGAGTGTAAATAAATTAAAAATGAAAAATTCAGAATTTGAATGCTTTCATGTAAACACTTGAAGCATTATAACTGAGCATTATCAATTGGATTGAAGAGGGTGGTGTATACTTGAAATAGTTAAAAAATGTAAATGCTTGAATCTGAATATTTTGGATTCACAAATATTCTGTGTACATGCACAGTGCCATGACGCATATGTTTACATACAGGTTAAATCATTTGAATGTGGCTTTGCGTATGCAGTGACAAAGCATTACAAGCATGACAACTTTAGTACATAAACATGCACTAAAGTTTGTTCAGAATATGTGTATTGCACATGTAAAACAATATGTCAATCAGAATGCAACGTTTAGGGTTCGTATAATCTGAAATTAGACTACATTCATTCTGACCAAAGAAAATGTGTGCACTTGACATACCTAATTTAGACTTTGGTGTCAACTACATTTGAAATTTAAGACAATTTCAATAATAATCTAACACTGGAATAATAATAATCAACTTAGTAGGGGTTAGCAGGTTTGTGACTTAATGCTGATTTGTAGTTGTTAATAAATGTTTATTGTCTTTAAATTAAACAGAATAGTTTGGTCATAGTAATTTGATGAATACAAATATGAATAAGTGCAAAAACAGAGAAAATGGTGTGAGATTATGTTTTTTTTTTAGTGACATGTTGTAAAAAGTATTACAATTGTTGATTCTTGTCTGTCACTTTTTAAAGAAATGTTAAATTTTTGTAATAGGAGGAACAGCATGCAAAAATTCTGCATGAAATCTCTGTAGCTTTTTATCTCCTTTTCAGCATCAGACAGTCAACCCAAGGACCACCCACAGTCCATTCAATGAGCATGTATATGCCACATAAAAAATGACAAGAGCTCTATGAAATAGCAACCTTCAATCTGATTCCAGAATTTGTGTATACAGGTTTTATCAGTCTGTGTGAATCAAGGTATGTTTGTAAGGTTTGAGGTTGAGGAAGAACATGGTTAGGGCTGTGCATGTTTTCAGGGTATACAGATAACAAGTTGCAAAATGGGCCAAATTCGATGCCATTTTCTGTCTATGCTGCAACACTGGTTTGACATTTGTGTTGACATTTAAAGAACATGACAGCTAATCTACACAGAGTCCTTCCATTTGAGAGATGCTTGTCTAAAAATATTTTTTTTCTATTACAAAAATAATAATTTTCCTATTATTATTAATATTATTAGTTTTTGTAAGTTTGATGATTATCGTATTCACAACCTTTTGGCAGGTGTACTGTAAATCATTGTGTCTTAAAATAATTACAAATAAATAAATAAACATTTATACTGATAAAAATTAGGTGACACAAATATGAATGTAGCCAACCAATATATTTAAAATTTGTAGTAATAGTCATGGACTGGCTATATTAACAACAAAATATTTTATTTAAGGTAAGTATCATTATATTCTTCAAATGACAACATTCAATGCCTTTAAAATGTGCACACGTTAATTAATGTTTCTGTTTTCCTAACAAATATTATTAATATACATTTAATATTATTTATATTAAATAATTTATATATTTAATGAAAGTGTTGTACATTGTCTACTGAGGTTTTGACTATATCCACTAGGTGGCACTATAAAGCTCTTCAAATTTTGTTTCCCAATAATCTTAAACTGAAAACTCCACTATGCATTTGCCAGCTGAGGTATGCTGTCTATGCGAGTCGACAGTGAATAGTGTCTTATTTGTATATTTTCATGACTTTGTTATTTTGGTGGATACAAAACGTCTTTTGAGAAAGCTGTGGGAAAAAAAATACATTTGATATTAATGTGACTCAGAGTGCTCTGGCTCTGCCAAGCCTGTCAACTACTTCCACCTACATGCGCCTATGGAAGGCAGATGAGCTGTGTAATCTATATTAAGATTGAAATGGCAGCGTCCACATCGACTTATTTTCCCTGGACTCTGCAGCATTAATGTAACGTCCATTTAATGATGCAAAGCAGATTAAAGACAGCTTTATGGGAAATCTCCAGTGGAATGGTCAAAATTCACCTCTTTGGAATGCATGACTGAGGTTAGCATCTGATGTTACTTTAGGAAAAACATTTAGACATGATCTACATTGCATGGCCTAAACTACTTCTATTGAAAATATTTGGGTTGAACTGGAAAAACACGAAATCATGGTATGCGTTTATGTACAGTATGAGAGAGAGATATATTATTCATGTGTGCTATGTACAGCACATGGATGATAATGTGCATTATTGTGGATAATCTCTGCTTGAAAGAGTAACATGACGTGTGTTCTTTGTCCAGGGAGAGCAACATATTGTCAGGACTGTAGTGAACAGAGGTGAAGATGGCAGGTGGGATTCTAGTGTTATCAGGCTCTGTGGACAACAAAGAATGCTTTGTGTTTTAAGATAACAATACTGCCTCTTGTGGAGTAACCCCATGCAGGAGCTGCTTTATTTTCACTGATCACAGTTCTTCATTCTTGTAAAAGTGTACGATCACTCACTACCTCAGACTGACCGAAACAGTGTTGCGTTGTGGCTTTATACATCTTCACATGCGGATACAAAATGAACCAAACCTTCCTCAATTTACAGAACTTTATATACTTAAAGGAATAGTTTACCCAAAAATAAAAATTGCCATATGTTACTCATATTTTGTTTTAAAACTAGAAGTAAAGAAGAATGGGTGATCACTCTCTCTCACGCTCCACACTGCAGTTAGACTGAGGCACTGATACAGTATGTTGCACTACGTTAGAGTGTCAAAACACCATTGTCTGAATTTTCTGAAAAAATAAATCGATTTGTGCTTATAATTATCCACTGATGTTTGGTCTTCATATTTTAAGCACAATGTATACAGTACACTTTATTTGAAAAGTTAAATATGCATAGGAAAAACATTAACGTTACTGTACGTAGACTTTAAGCTATGCAAATAAACCTCATATCAGAGAGACTATACTGTACCATGGCCACCTCTGACAGCATCGGCCAATCAAAACACTGGATCTGAAAGGTGCCAACCTACAATTTCTACCTTCTCAGTGAAAGATTTGTCTCTTCAAGACAAAGAAGTGTGCTAAGCTGCTGTTGCTCAGTTAGGCAGCTAAGTGGCATGGTAGACCTTGTGCTAAGTTGTTAAGCTAAGTTTGATATAGGGTGAAACAAGGTTTGTTTTGCAAGTGAGTTTGGGAAGTTTGGAAACTGCCACAACAACAACGACCACAAGCTTAGTGAACCCCTTATTCTGCAACGATAAACCTAACAGTCGCAAATGGAGAATCACTGAAGAGAAAATTCTGAAGTCGTTCCATAAAATAACGTTCATAGTAACATTTAACTCAGTCACATTTATCAGCATTTTGGATCCATTAATTGTATCCAACGAATGGATATTTTTTAATTTTTTTACAACTGTGACTTGCTTGTGTTGATAATACACTCTACAAGTTAACAATATCTCACAAAACCTTTAGATTTTTCAGACAATAACTTCCTATAATTTAAACAGAATTCTTATTTATTCAACAATTTCCCATCATTGTTCTTTATTGTCAAGGTGCAATTACTTGACTGGTGCCCCATAAAATAGTATGACCAAAATTAAATACCAAAGCCATTACACTGGTGGTGTGAGGCTATTTAACATCTGATATATCACTACAGGACTATCCAGGGTAGCCCAAATTTAGATGTTTGGTTTGTGGCTCTAAAGCATGTGATATAAATAAGCTTTGTTTGTGTGTTTTAAGATGTTGTATGTGCTTGTATGTGTTTGGTACATGCAGTCAGAAGAGCTTGTTCAAGTGTTTTATGTGATCGCTGTGCTGTACAGTATGTGGGTGGACTTAAGTGGAAGTGAGCTTGTGTCATATCACAGCATGACATTATTCACACTGGACTATTACTCAACCACACTGTTTTGAGTCAAACAACACAAAAGTGTACTAAAATATATATATTTTTTTCTTAATATTCCATAATTGGAGATTTTAGGTTACAGCAGTTTTCTTATTTCAGTATTTGTAGTGTATCTCTGTATACAGTAATGCAGTCTACTGTTTTAAATCCATTGTGTAGTTCAACTCATTGCTAACTGTATTGTGAAGAATGGAAAGGATATCATGTACAGCATTACCATATTTCCACCTACAGCCAGATGTAAGCTGCCATTTTCACCACACACAAGCAACTGTAGTGACAACGTCTAGTAAGCGATGCAAGGGTTTTGAGGTTGGATGTAAAAGTGAACATAAGAGTTTTCATTTTTTCCCAGAGACACTGAGGATGTAGTGGATTCATTTTGCATTTGATGGTAGTGAACAACAAGAATTGTCTATTAGACATGCTAAGATGTGAGCATCTACTGCCACAAAGAATAGATAAGAGGGGTGGGGTGAGCAGTAGCCTATTCTCTGTCTGCGTCCCTTCACATTGGTGTCTTTCCTTCAGAATTTAAACTTTAGACTTGAATAACACCACTATTTAAGAAACCTTGTTTTAAACCTGAACTTTTTACTCTTCCCTTCTTCAATTCATTTCAAAACTGCTAGAACAACTGTTATCAACCAAGTCTCTGTTTGTTTGTTTGTTTGTTTGACTAGTGTGAGTGCCCCGAACGGTGCCCGGGTGCGGTTCGTTTAGTCGCCCCTGGCCCTCATGAAAGAGATCTGCCAGAGCATGGTTCAGTTGGACTCGGGTGCAGTTCGCATGTAGTGTGAGCGCTAACTGTGCTGAAGCTGGAAAAGGACGTGCAACGTCACGTTTTTGCGATGCTCCAAAACAAACAAAAGTGATAGACCTGTTTAACAATAGGCTGTGAAAGGGCGGTGAACCACTGCGGACTAAAAGACTCAAAATTACTATCCACAAAGTAAACACAGCGATGGACTCCATTGCGTTCAGTGAAAGCGCTGCTCTTCCTGTTTATCCTGAAACAGTCGCACCATAACAACGCAAGTGTGCTCCGGCAAGAATGCTGAAAACCTATGTGAGTGCAGGCCAAAGGGAGAGTGGGGAGGGGGGACCTACTCGAGCCTAGTTCACAGCAACCATGCCTAGTGTGAGTATACCCTTAGACAGCCCTGTCTTCCAAATATTCAATACTTATCTTGCTTGTTCTGTCCATTTTATTGACACAGCTAACCATCATATCGTCCTGCCAACCCTCTTGGCAAAGGGCATCTCAGGAAACTCACTCAAGTAGGTCTAGTCTAACATATGTCCTTCAAGGTATCTCAGAGGGGTGCAGTGTCCAAGGGGTGCATCAGGGACCGGTTCTTGGACTGCACCTTATTTCTGTCTACACTGCATCACTAGGTTCTGTCATTCATATTTTCATATGACTGATAAGCTGAAGACACTCAACTCTACCTCTCATTCCATCCTGATGATCCGACAGTAGCTGCTCACATCTCAGCATGTCTAACATGTCTTGTTCTGTCTAGGCTAGACTATGCAATGCTCTCTCGGCAGGTCTTCCAGTCAGTTCTGTCAAACCTCTCCAAATAATCCAGAATGTAGCTAAAAGATTAGTCTTTAAAGTGACAAAAAAGTGTATGCTTATCTCTGTTTCTCAATTTGCACTGACTACCAAAAGCTGCTCATACTGTATAAAATTCAAGGCACTGATGTTTGTCAGTGATCACTTTTTCTGACTTTTACCTGTTCCCAGCAGGTGAAATGACCTGCCCAACTTGAACCTATAGTAGCAGCTAAGTCTTTATCCATCTTTAAGAAATGTCTAAAGAAATATCTCTTCTATCTACGTTTCTAACACTAGCGCTCTCCATTCTCCATTTTTTTTACTTGACATTCTAACATTCAGTAATCAGATTGAAGCATTTATATGACTCAGTAGCAACACAAGTATTGTCAAATTCTGATCATAATGTTGATGTGTTTTTTGATACACAGCAAAGAAATGGCTCATATACCAATATTGGTTCTCATCAGTGACAAATAAGTGACAAAACTCCAATACACCAATAATAGTTACAATAATAATTATTGCTATTATAATGAATAATAATTACTCATTCATGATAAAACAAGTAACCTAAATAGCCAAAAAAGTAACCCCTTGGGTATTAAACTGACCTTAATAGGAATTTGTTTTCCTCATTTCCCTCACTGCCTCTGGGAATTATTACACCGTCGTTTAACCTGATAGAGACACAACACTCGCTTCACTAGTCTTTCTGCTTTTATATGCTGCTTCCACTTATATAACCAGTATGTTATGCATTTGATATAAAAAATAAAAGTAATTTTGTATTGAAACAGTTATAATAAAACATCATATTTGATGCTGAATATCAGCGTCATGTTAAGTAATCTAGATCAGTATATCAGATTCCTTGATCAAACACACTCATTTGTTTCTGTAAGAAGCTGAGCTCAGTTTCCCTGAATAATTCAAGTGTGTCTGCAGCTCATGAGGTACTTGTGTTGTTATGTCAAGAATGGATTATGACCCTGAAAGGTCCAGACGCCTGGATGCCAAAAAAAGTATGCATGCACCTTAGAAGGAAAGGATACATGATATATGAGCTTGTTTTATATGGAACACAGAGAATGTGTTCTAAAATGTGTGACTGCTTTCCTGTCTTTAAAGTATGACTAAACATGAACAGCAGCATCTAATGAAAGAACATGTTGTGCTTTGACTGTACTGAACAAATACACCCCTTAAATTTAATTATTTGCTGAACCCAACTCAGAGCGGCACAGAACAAGACATTTCATTTATAAACTGAATGAACTGGGGCATGACCTTCTTGAATAAGAAGAGAAGGGATCATAAGAATCCATAGAAGAAGCCATAGAGCTCAATCAACCACCTCAGCCATAGCTTTGGCCATGCCTGTGAGAGGGAGAACCAGAGAGGACTATGGCTTCTTCCCAGCTGAACCTCCTCCAGATTGACTACATCATCTGGTGGAATCTACCAGGATTCAGTCCCTGTTTGTGCTGAGCCCATAGGATGATCTGATGTGCAATTTTGCAAATAGAGTGACACAAACCTAGTTTCCATCTAGTTTTTATGCACATTTGTTTGTTATCGACAAAGAGAATTTGCATTAAAAAAATATTTGTGAAATTTGCCGTCTCCAGCCTGTTTCCATCCAACTGGCCTTGTACCAAAGAAATGGTGTACGTGATGTACATAAAAAATATATGTAACATGTTTAACGAGTTTTCATGTTTTTGCACTGTGCATCAAGCAATAAGCTATTCATAAGCAGGTGCAGTTGTATTATTGTTTTTTTTTGTTGTTGTTGTTTTATTATAACTTTTATTTACAATTAAACTAAATTGTGTTTAATAATGTTTCCAGGGATTAATTTTATAAAAGCAAAAAGCATCATAAACATCAGAACGTGAAGATCTACACAATCACATTATGTGCAGAGCTTGTGCGAACACAGAAAAATAATTAAAGCTATATATATATATATATATATATATATATATGGGCGATTCTTCAACTACGGGCACTTTTGGCCTTGTGAACTTGCATTTCAGTAAA
>JAUCMS010000157.1:22223-39876 GCA_032357445.1 Enteromius radiatus | reverse complement strand
ACTTTTATTGTAAAGATAACTATGAAAGTGTGAAATTTCCCTTTTTGTTTTTTTTTGCAAAACATGATCAAAGGACATGAAAGTGCCCGTAGTCTAAGAATCGCCCATATATAAAAGAAAAAAAAGGCCCATATGGCAAATATATTTTTCTAAATAAAAATATTAAATTAATTAACAAAACTGTAACAAGTAGCAGCCTATATGTAGGATTTCAGTAAATTTTAAAAGCAACATCCAATTATTTACAAAAGCACAACTGTTTTTACTGTGAATGTACAGAAATAAAATAAATATTTAGAATAGTTTTGATTAATGTCTTGTAGTGTAAGCCATTTCCAGTTTTATAAGGGGGGAAACAAATCAAGTGATCATGCCAGCGACACACGCAGTTATGCATTAAACTACTAACTTGAAAACTTTTATCTTCTGAACAAAAATAGGCCCTATAAATTTTAACTTTTAGCGTATTAAGATATTTATGTTTGGGTAACTCATCTGTTTCTGCCCATATATACAATTTTAGATGCAGTAATATGAATATGATTTAATGCCCTTCTGAACTAGGCTATGGTGATATAATGTGAGTGACACCATGAACACGATGAACACGCACGGTTTACTCCCAAGCAGTGAACACAATAATGGTCCCGATATAATAACCAAAACTAGCAACCCGCCCAATATTTATACCATGGTTAATGGAAACCTATATAATTATTTAAACCTTCTGTGCTTTTATAAGCACAAACTGAACAGAGCAACACAATATGACTAAAACACATCACACAAATCACTATACTCTCTGGTGTGGACGAGTTGTGTGATAACATTTGCGTGAACCATTCCTATCGCAGAGTTGATGGTCAAATAGCCTATGTGATTTATTTGAATTATTTAGAGAAACGGCCCCTCCTATGGAGAAATACAAACATTATCTAAAAAAGACAAATTAAAGGCAGATCAGATCATTATTGCACCAACTTTTGCAGACCATTTTACAATATATATATATATACAAGCAAACAAACAAATACATAAATCTTATGAATTAGCATGACCTGGGACCTGGACCTGGACTACAAAAATAGCTCACATTTCAACCCCACAAATATTCAAACCAAAACTATTCCCTAGTGTGTTATAATAACATTTATTTGGCGTTCCACCACACACCACAGGGAGACATCACAACACTGAAATTGGAGTGATTCAGACAGAAGACAAAATTCAGACACAAAGAGTCCCAGCTCTGACCTTTGACCTTATCAAATGGATTCAGAAAACCTATACAAATAAAGAGATTAACATTCAAAATCATCTGTAGAACTGAACTGTAATCCCATTGTTTTGTTGTTGTCAGGAATGGGACCAAAAAAATAAATAAAAAAATAAGATGTACTGTACACTAAGGTCATTTGTTTCTCCTCTATAACTGTAGGTTTTATTGAAGAACATCATTTGAAATCATAAAATGGATTATGACAAATCAGTACTCGCAGTTTAAGTTAATAAAACCTAATGCAACTGTGCGGGTCAAGCTATTTCATGCTGCTAATATCTTTAATGCAAAGCATTTATGAATTCATATTTCTTAACCAGGAATCACCAAGCAGGTCTAAATAAGTAATCATGTATAAAAAAAAAAAAGTCTAAACATGATAGTGATCTGCTATCACTTATTTTAAAAGAAAAATTGATAAAAAAAGAAAACAGACAATATAATAATTTAATATTACTATGGCTAGTATTATTTTTATTACTGTTGTTGGTATGAGTGATAGTAGTGGTAATGGTATTAGTAGTATTACTGCTAACTATAACAAAACTACAATTACTGTACCATCTTTCACCCTTTTCCTCTATTGTACTTTCATAGAAACTCTTAGGTTGAAATGGTTCCACCTATACACCTAGATGTGCACACACACACACACACACAAATTCTATTTATGTTACAAGTTTGTCCTTGTTATTTTGTAAATGTGCAAGTACTGTAGTTACAAAAGCTTATTTATCCTTAAAAAGGTACATATTTGGTACATAAAGGTACATATTGTACTTTTTAAAGGGTATAGAGGAACATAATAAAATGAGAATACTGTTGGCTAAATTATGTCTGTCTTAAAATAAAATGAAAAGAAGATAGAAAAATGTCAAAGATAATATTTTTTGAAGTGATATATTTTAATCCACTTTCACTCAGCTCATGACGTTAAATCCGCTCCCTTCCATATTACTTTGTTCTTGCCTTTTAAGACACTCTTCTTTCTTGTCTAATTGAAAGGCCATTTACTCTCTGAGAGCAGCGGTCAGAGAGGAAGGGCCGCTTATATAAGAGATCCAGAATGCTTCAAGCCTTTTTTTTATTATTAGAAAGAAAAGATAACACAGTCACAGTCAAGTCAGGATGAACTATCAGTCTCTAACACAAACCCTAACAACAACACAACCAATGGGGCTTGTTTGAAATGCTATTTAATTTTTTTTATGAAAAATAAAACATGAGTATCTAATTTTATTTCTGTTCCCAGCTGAGCCATGTTTAACATGGCCACGTACAGTCAGTTTTAAATACTGTATGTAGAAAGGTTTTAGTTTGAATATCTTTCCTTATATGAAAATTAGATGAACATTTGCAAAATTTAAATTTCACAAGCTAAATGGTGATTTACCAGTAACTCTGTAGCAGCTTTTAACTGTCCTCACAGTTTTTGTAGGCTGTAGTTTAGCAACAATTTCTGCTAGATTGAACCTGATTTATCCTGCCAGCTTCACTGCATGTGACACTTCCTGTGAAAATACTGACGTGAGAGGGAGATGTGAATCACGCTGCTTGTCAATTCTATCAAATAAAAGCGTTATTTGTGCATTTCTTAAAATTAAGTCACATTGTTCTTTTTGGAGACAAACATTTGCTAACCTTTGGAAGATTAAAAGGTTGTTCTGGGTTCAATACAAGTTAAGCTCCATTCACAGCACAACTTCACCTTATTCTTCAGTAAAAATAATAATAATAATAATAATAATAATAATAAAATGAGATCATTTTAAAATTAGATAAAATTTTAAATTAGACATTTTAAAATGATACTTCACCCAAAAATTCTTACATTGTTCACTTGCTCTTAAGTTTTCCTAATGGAACACAAAAGCAGACTCTAAGCAGAGAGTTAAAAGTAGTCTGTATGATGTATACTTAATTCCTAGACATTGTAGCTCATATAATAGTTGTATGTAATGAATGTACTGAAAGTACATTTAAGACAACATTTTACTTGTTCACTGAAAATCGCACTTGACAGTCATGGCCAGCCTTCACTTTCATTGTACACTTTGTGTTCCATGTAAGTGATTTGTAGGTTAGTACATTTATTTAATACTATTTCTTATGTTATCTTATTGAAAAGTGGACTATTATAACTGTGATTGTTTTGCCTTTAAAATGATCAATTTTCAGTTAAATCAACATTATGCCATAATTGCTGTCCACTGAGCTGCAAAAAACTACACTGTTACACACAGTATTGTGGGTCATAAGAGTATTTCACCTGGACAAATCAGTTGAGCTACTGATTCAAATGAAAATGGCAAGAGGTTAAGACTTAGATAAAGCCTGTCTAATGCCATTTTCATCTGTCATGTGATGGCTGTCCACCATTCAAAATTATCCTTTTATTAAATGAATTGTGTCCTTTTACAAGCTGTGCTAGAATTCATGGAGCTGTCTGTGGTGCTGAAATCACACTTTATCTTCTGTATTTGACTCAACAGACTATGAAAGAGAGAGAGGGGGAAAGAGAGAGAACATACTATTTCATCAACACAGAGATGTTTGGCTGTGAATTGAAACAAACACCTTGCATAACAGCATGCTAAATACCCTAGCATCATTTTAGAGAGTACTGCACATGCAAACACCACCCATGCGTGCCTTAGAAAGCAAAAAAATATATAAAGTACACATTGCTACATAGTATCTGCGACTGTGATATTTCTGCTACACACATGTTCCATGACTACTAGTGAAGTGAAAAAAGTGTTGTTACCAATGTCCTGTTACACATTTGTACTTACACACACCATTCTGAGGGTTGTTACATGTGTGAAGTTAAAGAAATATTACATACTATTAAGAAATATTATGTGTAGTTACTATGTACCGGTGTGCACTTACACTGTGGTAACATACTACATACACATCTAGTTACTATGAAAGTACACAGGTATTAGGGACACTTAATATAAAGTGGGACCTCAATTTTTAAATGATATGTATATACAACTCTGCACATGTCTTGGTAACCAGCTAACTTGCGTTTCTATAATTCTGTTGTTCAGCTGTGGGCCTAATGTAGTCTTAAAGATTGTGACTGATGCAGCTTGATTGTCTGTCTGTCTCATTAGTGTAAGTAATGATAAACGATGGCTTAACGCAGTGTTATGCATTATACAAGGTTGAAGTTCACAACGTAGAGGTGTGCCCGATTCGCTTACAAAAGCAAATTGGAGCACTTTCCATGGTAGTCCGTGCTAACTAGTTGATGTATTCTCTCTGAAAGCATCCTTTGTAATGTCAGAAAAACAGCAGTAGACTGTCTTTATAGGGGCACTTTAAAACCTATTCTCAAAGCTGCTGAGACAAATTTTACTAAGGAATAAAATGATTCAATAAAGGATTCAGATGGATAACCTCCAAAACCACAGGCAATGTCTTTTTAAAAGACTATTATCATCAAATGCTTTTAAAATGTTTATGTTCCAAGGCAGATTGTCAAGACAGCCATTTTAGGATAGTTTGTGGCTTGGTCTTAGTGACTTAAGACTCCTCTTTACTACTCCTAATGTTTCAGAGATTTAGGAGCTAGTTTTAGTGCTAAAATGCTTTGTAAAAGAGCAGGGGTAGGTAATGTTGATCCTGGATTGCTGGTGTCCCTGCAGAGTTTAGCTCCAACCCTAATCAAACACACTTGAACCAACTACTCAAGGTCTTCAGGATGCAGGTAGTTTTTTTTCTACCTCCAGGATCAATGTTTCACAACCCTGTTTCAAAGCAAACATTTAGTCCTAAACTGATTTTCTTCTAAACTGGGGACTTATAAGCTACTTTTAGCCTTAATATATTTTGTGAATACGGCCCTGGTCACATTTATACCCATTTGGAGCCTAACCATCATGTTAAATTTGCGTGAAGAGGAGGGTCTAATGATGCCAAAGATGTGCCGAGCTTCAGACTGTCCTCTTAGACTGACCAAACATAACATGATTAGCTAGCACACATCAAAAACAGACAGTTGTGACATGTTTGCCATCACGAGGCACTTTCAGGAGCTTAAAAATGATTGCTTTTCATCAGCTTAACATGTCATCTCTTCTAACACAGATCTACATCATGACATTCGGACAAGCAAACTCAAAACTCACAAATGTATGAGGACCTAATGTAGTCTCTAAAATGCAGAATTTATTCATCCATAGACCAATATAATGCAACTTGTGTAATCTTTCAAATAACTTAAATGTCAAGAAACATCTAAAAGAAAATTAATTTTCTAGTATTATTATTAACTGTAACAGGAAATCATGTTGTGTGTGTGTGTGTGTGTGTGTTTTCACATTTTACTGTGTAATTAATGAAAACACTATTGTATGAAGAGCTCAGTTCAGTGAGAGTGTTTGTAACCTTACAGATGATCATCTTCTTGCAGTCACAAATCTAACAACATGCCATTTTAATGTGCTTACGATGGTTTATTGCTATCAAAGTGTTTATTCTTGTCAGTCCTGACCTACATTACCCACTGTCTAGTTGCAGCTGTCTTATGTATCTAAGCAACAAAAACAAGTATGCACTACACACACTGACACTTTCTCAAAGGTTATGTGATATAACCTATAACGGGCATATATAATCCTCTGTGAAACAGGATATGTCACTCTTTGTGGGTACCTAATTTCTAGTGATTATCATCGTTTTGGTTACAGAGACCGTCTCTGCATTTAATAAATAAATAGTTTAATCTCGTCATTATACATTGCATCACTCTATTCTCCTATTTGATAATGTTCAGTGCTTTGCTACAGTCTGTATTGTTAAAAGCACTATAAATAAAAGTAATTGATTGATTGATTGATTGACTCTTCATAGCCCAACCTTGTCTTTGATCGCCCCTGCTTCAAACACACACTCATTTTCTGGTTCCTGGCACCTAATACTAACTCATTCTCCTTCTAGCACTTGCATACAGGTCATTCAGAGTTAATAATGGAAATGAACTCCACTAGGCCTTTATGTCATTTGACAGCTCAACATGAATAAATATGAAGACACACTAATTCTATGAATTTTAGATCATGCAATACATATCTAACAAAGACAGAGAATGTGCACTTGAATACTTAATCACTTTAAAACTTTAGCTTTTAGAGTTTATGAATAATGTACTTGAATAATTCAATAATTCCAACAGATCATTTAGATGTTATGATATCATGCAAATGTGGGTTAACAGATTTTTACACGCTAAATAAACTTTAGCATGATTTTTTTGTTTCTATAAGGGTTAAAAGAGCAATAACAAAAACTTGTATATTTATATTTATATTTATATATATATATATATATGTGTGTGTGTGTGTGTGTGTGTGTGTGTGTAATTGTGCTTACAACCGAGTATAACAAACAAAATGCAAACTCATGAAAAAGCACTGAATGCAAATGAAACAAACAGTAAATATTGAAATGGAGACTGACCTCATATAAAAATGGATCGCTGGATCTCCTCTGGTTTCAGTAGATCATTATGGTTAAGTCATTTGTTGAGGTTTCCTTCCTGTACACAGTCATTTCTGCTTGAATCCATTTTGCATCGAACTTCAGAAAAGTTCCGTGATGTGATTTAGAGTCGACAAGGCTTTATCGTTGTTAATTCCTAAGCAAACAAGTCATTTTCTTTGAAGGCTCCCTTGATCTCATACGCCACTAAGTTTTAAATTTGAGAATGAAAAAATATTGCTATAAAATACTGATAGCCACAAACGACACATACACAGTATTTTAAACTAACTACTAGTGGTGTTGATTAAGACCCTAAAGACCAAACAATTATTTTACAAAAAATATGTACATTTAGAATGTTTTAAAAGAAGAAAATCTATTTTGGCTTTTCACTTGAATCACTGGGCAACAATGAAAAACATAAGAGGTTGTAAAAGAGTTAAGGCCTGTCATCCAAGCTTCGCAGCAGTACATAATATATAACTTTTTTAGCATTATTAGTTTCTGAATAAGAAATTATAAAAGTAATGCTTAAAAGCTGCTGATGTCCAGGAGATTAACAGATTAAAATGTGCTTTAAAAAAATAACTGCAACTTTCCAGGATTTTAACAGTGCGATGATCCTTAGATCATACAGCATTTGGGTGCATTAGTGGATATGGATGGAATACACGTTTCTGTTCCTTGGGAGCATTTAAAATCCAGTTTATAATGTTGGTATTCTCAAGCATGTTCCTTCCACACTGTTCTCCATCTCCTGCAAGGACTTCTTCAACGCATGCAGTTCATCACATCGGCTGGAAGGGCCACCATTATGCTCTTCTCTGAGAGATGCTTACTCTTGGTCAGTCTCCCTGAGATATAAATAGTTTAAGTAAGAAACAATGAGGGTAGAGATGGGCAAACTATAGGTCAGTTTCTCTAGTGTCCAAGCAAAATGTATAAAGGGACCGTTTAATATCCATTCTGCTGTTAGCTTTCATGTTAGTCTTCTCGACTGGAATGTTTGTTTCTTCATTGTGCTCTCCGTCTTTTGAGTTAGATGTCGATGATTTCCTCAATCCATGAAGTTCATCACATGGGTTTGAAGGGCCCCCATTATTATGCTCTTCTCTGAGAGATGCCTGCTCTTGATCAGTTTCTCTGTGGTAGAAATAGTTGAAGTTAGATACAATTACAGGCACCGGTAATGCAATGGTCAACACCCCTGCGATGGCACATAGCGAGCCCACAATTTTTCCCCCCACAGTCACAGGCCTCATGTCACCATATCCAACTGTTGTCATGGTCACCACAGCCCACCAAAAGGCATCTGGGATGCTGGAGAAGTGAGACTCAGGTTCATCTGCCTCAGCGAAGTAAACAGCACTGGAGAATAATATGACACCAATGAAAAGAAAGAAGATCAAGAGGCCCAGTTCTCGCATGCTGGCTTTTAAAGTCTGGCCCAAGATCTGAAGCCCCTTGGAGTGTCTAGAGAGCTTAAATATGCGAAATACCCGAACCAAACGAATGACCCTCAGTATGGCCAGTGACATGGCCTGCTGGCCATTATTGTGCTCCTCGCCCTGCTGCTCCACAAGCTCTGTGCCCAAGGTGATGAAGTAAGGCATGATAGACATGATGTCAATGATGTTCATGATGGTTTTGGAGAATTCCGATTTACTAGGACAGGCGAAGAAGCGCACAAAGAGCTCAAAGGTGAACCAAATCACGCAGGTGGTTTCAATGATGAAAAACGGGTCGCTAAAGGTAAGCGATGGACGCTCTTGAGTACCATTGATAGCGCGACTAGTCACCGGCAGCTCTCGCTCGTCGCGAAACTCGGGTAAAGTTTCCAGACAGAAAGTTATGATGGAGATGGTTATGACGATGACGGAGACAATAGCTATGCCTCGTGCAGGACTAGAGCTTTCAGGGTACTCAAAGATGAGCCATACCTGTTTCTGAAACTCATTCTGTGGCAATGGTTTCTCTTCTTCTTTGATAAAGCCCTCATCCTCGCGGAAACGGTCCATTGCTTCTTCTCCCAACTGATAAAAGCGTATTTCGTCGGCAAACACGTCGATTGACACGTTAACAGGTCGTCGGATTTTACCACCAGACTGATAGAAATAAAGAATTCCGTCAAAACTCGGTCTGTTGCGATCAAAGAAATACTCGTTCCTGAGGGGATCAAAATACTTTATCCTCTTCTCCGGGTCTCCCAGCAAGGTGTCGGGAAACTGGTTCAGAGTTCCCAACTGTGTCTCGAACCTAAGTCCGGCGATATTGATAAGAACTCGTTCGTTGTTCTCATGGTCCATATCCATGTCCAGAATGTCCTCATCAAACAAATGGGGACTGTAATAATCCACAGTATTCTCAGTGGAGCCCATCATTGTGTTGTTCATGTCGTTCATTTTCCATGAGCTCTGCTGTGGACTTCTCGAGTATAGTTCTTTGTTGTGGACCAAGCGTGGATGATCCAGGGAGTTTTGGTTTTGGTAGGGTTCTCCATCACTGCCTCCATCACCCCGCTTGTCAAAGCTCACCAAAGCTATCTCCATTTCCAAGCCATTAAATATTAATGAATAAAAGACCTGTAGAATTAAAAAAACAAAAAAAAACAAAAAGCCCCTCGAAAATCCACACTCGTTTTCTTTGCCGCTAGATTCGTTTCTTCTGCTGCGGATAAAGATGCGTACTATAATCCAAGCATCCTCCCATCACTCTGGTAAATACATGTGTGCGCGCTGAGCGTAAGTACTGGAGTGATTCACAGGCGGCTCGGTTCTGTTGAACAGATTCTTTTGAATGAACCGATTCGCAAAGCGTTGGTGTATCACTCGACTGTAAGGACTTTCTGTGGTGGATTGGATATAAACCATGTCATAAATAACACTGCTCAACTAAATGTAGGCCCGTCTGTAATAAGAAGATGCAAACCCCCGCGTAACTCAAATGAACTGAATCATTAAAGCGAACCATTTCGCTGAAATTGTGTGTGGAGAGAAAGTGTATTTATTTATTTACACGCTCGCACGCACACTCATACGTTCATATTTGTAAGTTTTGGTTTAAGAATTTAAATTACCATGTAAAAGTCTTAGCACCACAGTTAATAAAAGGGTTACTAAAATAAAAGCATTAATAAAAGATAAATATAAGTAGCCAATATGTTACAAACTCTTTCATCATGCTCAATAAGCTTTTTATGTACACATTTTTATCTACAATGGAATGTTGTTAAAAACAGTTAGCAAAGGGTTTTAATATATCTCTGTTAAAATGTCCTCTTTTCATAAAATGTATTTTTGGCATCTGTGCTAAGTTAGCATACATTCACACATGAGTTGACAACATTCCGCCTCGGTCTAAATTGCATCACCACAGTAAGCTCTTGTGTGTGTTTGAATATGTGATTTTCTGATGTTATGTTAAGAGACACATATTCAGAGGCACATATTCAACTAACTGAGCGCAGATGATTTACAAGGATGATTCATGTATAGGTGCATCAATTAAAAACTAATGCTATTCTCACAAAACCAGGACACTATTCTCACAGTACCATCAATTTTTTTTCACCAAATAATATGGAATTATGAAATGCACATATTTTTGTCTACATGAAAAAAACCTGTGATAATGTAATACCAGCTACCCATTTTATTTTCAAAATCTGGAAGATTTCCTCCCACTGGGATAAAACTATAGCAACAACACCTCTGACTGATTTACTGCTCAAGACACCTATGAATCTGGTAATTAGCATCAGTTTTAGACCTTAAATCTAAAAATTCTTCCTTCATAACATCTTAATGTCATTACTCATGTAGTGTAGTTTAAAATTAGGCTTAATTTGGACACAAATAAAGTTATCTTCGTTTGGATGATGTGGTCATTTTAGGTACAATGTTTACACTCTAAAAGTAGAAAATCCAGAGAACACACTCACTCAGTAACACTGGGAGAGACACATCCCTGTTACCATGAGATTTTTTGAGCTGGAAAGCTGTGATTTCTTATAGAAGTGCTTTATCGCTCAAACAATGCCTCACTCGCCCTCTGCATATGCTGAACAATCTGCCGGTGTGGAAATAAAGCACAAAGACTGCTGCTTAAATGATAGATACTTAAAAAAGGAGTGAGCTATTTAAATGTAAGATGAAAGGAGAGAGATTATGAGTTGAATGATTCAAGCGGGTAACAGGTGACAGAGAACTGATCCCAGTGGAGTATTAACACTGAATAAGGTGGCTGAAGACCTGCTGCTGCTTCTCTTATTGTGCTGCTTGATCTCCTACAGCTCATGGCAATCACTGCATTCTGTGATAAAAAATGACTCAGATGACCTCAATCATTATTCACGCTTTAAGATAATCTTTGCAGCTATATAAAACAGTTTAAAAATAAAATGAAGGCACCTTATTCTCTGTATATGTTGATTCTTTCTCTCATTACTTGTTGAAACAGATGTATAATTGACGTGGCCCTTAAAACCAAGGTCAAGCATTTGCTTAAAGTTTGACATAATACCAAGCACATCTCATTATGTATTTAATGTGTAAAGAATGCGAATGATCAGATCTCTGTATTAGTTTATCAGACATTAATTTACAGTTAGAAATAATAATAGAAGCTAAAAACCAAACTGATAAATAACCAAACTGAACTGAACAAGAACAGAAAATTTGCCAGTCTCCCTGTTTTTTGTTTTTGTTTGTTTTTTTTCTGCTTGAGCAGCAGTTTTACTTAAGATGCACTACAGAAATATTAGGGATTTGTTCACTTTTGACCTTTAATTTCTAATATTGTTTTGTTTTATTTTTGTACAACTGTTTTTTTTTTTTTTTTTTTTTTGTCCGTTTGCTTTTTTGAGGAGGCACTGTTGTTCTGCCTAGAATTATATTTACACAGCAAAGAGCTTTAGTCTTCTGTTGCCTAGCTTCCTTTAGGCATTCTGAATGAGCGGTAAGTCAACAGAGGTTTAAAGAAGCTCTTTTTCTTGTTTCAGCAGAAGCTGAGAGTGCAGCAGATGCCAAGGGCTGAAGTCTGAATGCATGGCTTTTGTGAGGGACTCTAATCTGCACACGTGACACAGCTCTTCTCGTCTTTGCATTAACTGTCATGAGAGTGCGCCCGGGGCAATAATGCCAGTCTTCAGTGAAATGCAAATGCAAAAAGACGCAAGCTCTGGACATGATGGAGGGATGACTACATTGGATGTCCTATTTAAAAGCATCCAGTGCATTTGATGACAGTGATGGCTATATGTATGTTTATCTGCTCATCCAGATTAATCTTGAGAGAATCTGCATGTTCTTGACTCATATAAAGGTTTTGTCCGCAGGCTTGTGCTAATATAAAAGCACACAACAGCAGCTAATGTGGCAGCGTAATTGGCCTCTAGCCGCATAACAATTTCATGCACTAGATACAACATTTTCCTATTGCATGCATATTATTCACGAACACCAGAACCACACAATTAAAATAATATTTTTTGTCATTTTACTGAAAAAGATTGCAAAGATGCTAAAGTAAAAAGGCGTTAACTGGTTTATAACGTTTCTTATTTGTAGTATATACAAAAAAAAATTAATAATTACATTAAATAAATATGGAATTGTAAAAAGCATATTTTGCAAATGGAAATATGTTTACACCTCCAACTAAAAAGGAATACTTATAAGAAACATTTAAATAAACGTATATACACTTATATAAATGAATGAAACAAAATATTTATTTATAATGCACAAAAAACAAGACCAAAGTGCTATACAAAAAAAAAGAACATGAAAAACAAAAATACAGTTCATTGTTGGTTTGATCATTGCATTTAAAGCAGTTGAAAACAGAAATACAGGACGTTTGATATTGTCTTATATATATATATATATATATATATAAAATGAAGTTACAATTTATCATGTTGAAGTGGAATCAAAATTTATGATTTATAGTAAACATAACTAATAAAAAAAGAATGTATCAAGCTGAAATTGTGTGTGTGTGTGTGTGCGTGTTTGTACATGCTGAATACATGCTGTGTGTGTTTGTGTCTGCTTTAGAGCACAGGGACAAATGCCACATTCAAACAGTACGCAGTGTCTTGGTGCTTACACAGAGCTCTTGGGAGATTTTGTTGGCGAGAAACGAGGGAAATGGTAACCATAACAACAGGTAACCACTAACAACCAGCGTTCATCATGTTGAGCACCCTGGTGAGCACCTCTAATTGCAGTGGAAGAATTCAGTTGTTCAGATCAGCAGGCTGGAGATGGTCATATCCACGAGAGCAAGAGCAGAGCTCCCTTTCCTATTCATGAGATGAAACCAAACATGTGCTACAGGTTTATTTGCCATTAGACTGTTAATAAAAAACAACTTGACTCTCAACTGCCTGGTTATTTTTTTTTTTTTTTTTTATGATTGTTTATAAATATATAACTATGTCCAACTTTGTCCACATTCAATTCATTATACTTGTGTAGAGTGACATATACAGTAGACCACTACATAATCTACAAACTGCTTGATTGCTTGTATTTGATTAAATTGTACTGTAAGTTACATAAATGTGAACAATGTTACCACCCAGGCATGAAGATATTAAGAAATTATAGCATCATGATTTCCTATAAGCCAGTATTTATGCTTTTAATTGTGAACAGTCAGGTTTTCATGCATTCTTAGTTTTATCCAACTATCTAACTATATCTAACTCATGCATTGCTTAGAAATCATAATCATTGACAAAGAGCACAATACTCTATATTGTGTAAGCTGAATATATGCAATTATTTTAGCTGTTTAGTTTCTAGAAATGTAAGAGCTTTCCCTTGTCCAAAATTTTTTATTCCCTCCTCTCGAGAAATATCTACATACACACAAAACCAAAAAAACTGACTCAAAATTATGTAGAATACATGGCAGACCAGTATGTGGCACTGTAACTGTACCACAGAGATAAACTAAAAATCAAGAGGAAGACATGAAGCACGCACATAATCTTGCACACTGTATACAAATCCAACACAACAATGGGACAGTCGTGGCCTAATGGATAGGGAGTTGGACTTGTGACCCTAAGGTTGTGGGTTTGAGTCTTGGGTCTGGCAGGGATTGTGGGTGGAGGGAGTAAATAGCCATTGTTCTCTCCACCTTCAATACCTTGAGCAAGGCAGTGTTCCCCCAACTGCAATGGCTGCCCACTGTTCTGGGTGTTTGTTCACTGTGTGTTTGGTTGATCACTTTTCACTGCTCTGTGTGTGCATGTTGGATGGGTTAAATGCAGAGCACAAATTCCAAGTATGGGTCACCATACTGGCCACAAGTCACTTCAATAAGAAGACTAAGAGTACATTTATTAATCTGTGTTAATGTTAGTTCGTATTTGTTGTTGCTGTTATGTGACATAGTGGTGTCTGACTAGGGGCGAGACATAGGGGTGATGATATCTTTAGCCCTATTCGGACGGGACTAGTTTTACAGGGGGTCGTTAGAGAATTTTTTGTTTTTCTCTCACAACCTTTGTGATAATTCCTGAGCAAATTACCTACTGCTTTTCTGCAAACTCAGTGGTCTGAGAAAACTAATCCCGTCCGAATGCGATGCCGGTGATTTTGCGGCGATGACGCGTTTCCTTGTGTGTTTTGGCCAAAGCGATCTGCGTAGATGCTTTTACCGCACACACGTTTGATATATTTTGATATATTCATAATTTTTTTTTAAAGATTAATAAAATAAAGAGCCAGATAAAATGTTAAGACTGGCTATTGTAATATCAGTATTAGGTAAGATCACTCACATTCATTTTTGCACTTGGTTACATATGTTTTATTAAATGTACCTTTATTAAATTTAATCATGGGTTTACCACAAATAAAAAATACAATATTTTAAACAACATTTCGCTTCACCGTGGTATTTGTGATTATACTAATTGTAATCAATCCGAATTACTATACGCAATGCACGCATACAGAGCGTGTGATCTCTGTGAACAGACCCTCCCACCTCTGTAATATACACAGAGATGTTAGTCCCGTCCGAAATGGTACATGAAAATCACAGAGGTCAGGTGATAAGAATCGAAACTCACACGTAGTTTAGAAAACTAGTCCCGTCGGAATAGGGCTCTTGTTTCATAAAATATACAGATTGTCTTTACATACAAAAACGCAAGGGTGTGGTTTTCAGTTTTATCCACAAAACGTCAGATCCGTCACCTTCAATACCAGGACTGAGGTCAGACCCTTGAGCAAGGCACCGATCCCCCAACTGCTCTGCATGGGGCATACGTTTTCTAAAAGTTATATAATGTGTTAATTAAAGGGGCAGGATAAATCTTATTTGCCTTGATCGTTTGGTGTGTAAGAAATCTTTGCACCATTAAAACATCCTTCAAGCATTGATACTGTTCCAATTCAGTGACGTTATAATAGCACTGACTGATTACTGGCAAGCCTTAAAGGACCAACCCCTTAAACAGGTCATTTTAGACAGAGGGTCAGAATGAGAGTTGAAAATAATAATTAAAAAAATAATCGAAGAGCAGTCATGGCCTAATGAATAGATAGTCTGACTTGTAACCCTAAAATCGTTGATTTAAGTCTCAGGTCTGCCAGGACTGCCCACTTCTCTGTGTGTGTGGGTGTATGTGTGCACCTGGTATTTATCACCTTATTGGGACCAAGTGTACCCACAAAGATAGGAATGCAAGTCAATTTTAACCTTGTGGGGACATCTGTTAGGTCCCCATGAGGAAACAAGCTTATAAATCACACAGAATTAAGTTTTTTGAAAATCTATATGATTTTGCACATAGTTTCCTGTAAGGGGTAGGTTTAGGTGTAGGGTCAGTGTAGGGCAATATCACATACAGTTTGTACAGTACAAAAACCATTACGCCTATGGAATGTCCCCATAAAACATGTAAACCCAACATTACCATATTGATTACCATGATTACCATACTTGGCGACACTTCACTTCTCCAAATATTTGTATATTGTTTATTTATCATTATTTTTTGTGCTTTAAAAACTTTAACATTATCAGTTCAATGAACAAGGAAGATAAAAAAGCCATGTCATGGCCTCATACAGTCTTTTATCTCAAAAAAACTGAAATGAGTTTCCTTATGACATGAATCCTTTAAAACACTAGGCTATTATCTGGAGCCCTTTCAGTGAACTGAGACAAGACAAAATTCAGAAAGAAAAAAAGTCTCGAAGTACCTGCAGGGAACAGAAGAGCGGATGACTAACGCTGACCATCATGCACTCAGAGCAAACAGAGAGAGCCTGTGGCATCTGTGCACTGAGAGAGAGAGTTAGCCAGTGAGGGCTGGTCTAAATGCACTGCTATGAAGGTAAAGCGTCCTGACAGCAGATCTGATCTGATGTAAGGGCATATACCAACAAAACATAGCATCATTCTTAATACTCACAAATCTCAAAATAATTTCTATCCCTATAGTGTCATCTTAACCTTTTTATTTAACTGGTTGCATACATCTTGCCACACTCCTGTATGCTGCCTTAAAAATGTGAAACAAAATCTGAAAACACATATCTTTTTAATTTGTTTTTGCTTTTAATATTTTGTACACTATAATATATGATGAATATACAATATTATTATTATTAATTGTTTATATATATATATATATATATATATATTGTTAACATAATATTTGTTGATTTACTTTTTGTTTTCATTCTGATCTGTTCCGGTTTGATGCTGAGGGGGTTTATGATATGTCTCATGTGAGCATTACATAAAGCATCAATAATAGGAGTTCTTTTGAAGAGTCAGACGGCAGCTGCTGTCATCGCTGGGCATCCTGCCTGTTCCTGCTGCTCATGAAGGGGTTAAACCCTTCTGTGCATCACAGACGGTTGAGTCATCCCTTCATCATGTCAAGAGAAGGGAAATGTCTTTATCTTGCTCTAAACAAGACTATAGTCTGTCTACTGCACTTCTTGTAGCTTCTTGTGGCCACTCGTGCACAGCATGTCTCTGCATGTGTCTACCTGCTAAAATGCCCTTTGCAACCAACATGAATAAAATATTCAAGATATTTATTTCTGATGTGTATGTTCAAAAAGTACTGTCATGAATTGATTAATAATTCCAATCTTTTATCCAAGTGCTTCACCTCTAAAAAATACTTTTCTGATGATGTCATGTTGACTGCGTGGATTTGGGAAAATGTGAACCTGTATAACTATAGTATAATATTTACAACTCAATCACATCACAGATTGGGAAATAGCATTCACATTATATTTAACCTTGGTAATGTCCCACGTTTTGGTGTTTTGGTGATGGAATAATGATTTCGCAATACTGAGATTTCCAGTGCTGACTTGTCATGGCAAGTGACCTAAAATAACCATTATTTAATTTTATTTTTAGTGTGAAAATTAATGCACATTGTAATCCTGAAGTGAGAAATTTTGCACAAATTAAATTCAAGATCAGAGATTTGAATTTTGTGGGGGGGGTTTTTGGTTTGTTATTGAAGGCATAATCCACCCAAAATGAAAATTTTGTCATTAATCACCGTTTTTCCAAACCAGTAAATGCTTTGTTCTTCCTCGAAACACATTTTAGATGAAAACCAAATTTTCTATGCATATTTATGCTTTGATCTGAACAAAAAACAGTGCGTTCTTGTGGCACAGTGGACATAGAACAGCATGTCCAGCGGATATGGTGATTAGGGAGAGACACAGAGATTAATTATTGATTTTTTTATTTATTTTTTCTTTGCATGCAAAAAGTATTCTCTAAACTTGATAACATTTAAAGGGTTAGTTCGCCCATTTAAGACATGAAGTTGTATGCATTCATTACCAGCACTATAGTGTATACACACTG
>JAUCMS010000157.1:2532-14770 GCA_032357445.1 Enteromius radiatus | reverse complement strand
TACAATACTCTATTAAAGAACACTGACGCGCCGACGCTGTTACAAAGTGCTTTTATATATATATATATATATATATATATATATATTTGTCTGTGTCTAGAAAATCAGCATGTTAGAATCATTTCGGAAGGACCATATGACACTGAAGACTGAAGTAATGATGCTGAAAATACTTTGCATCACAGGAATGTATATTAAGATAGAAAATTGTTATTTCATATTGCAATAATATTTCACAATATTAATTTTCTTACTGTATTTTTGATCAAATAAATGCAGACTTGATGAACATAAGAGCATAAAAAGATCTTTTAAAAATATTAAAAACCTTACTGTTTCCAAAATTTTGACTGGTAGTGTGTGTGTGTGTTCTGCACAAGGAAGTCAAGTCGATTTGGAAAAACATTAGCTTCAAATTTGTAATTTTTTAGATCAACTATACATTTACATTTTACTAAGACCTGGTGACCACTAGTGCTCTACACTTTACAGTGCAAAAGGAAAGATTGTAAGAAACAGGGAGAGCACAGGAGATGAAAGATGATGGCAGGAGGGAGAAGGGAACACTGTGACTCATAATGTTTACGGCGGCCTGCGGTTGTCTCTGTCTCTGGAGGATTCTAAACTGTGGTGAGATGCTAATATGCAGCAGAAAAGCTAATCTGCATTTTACCTGAGCTTGCGCAAACTTCCTGCTGTTATGAGCCATTCTGATCCATCTATGCAAATTTAAAAGCATGATTGCTATCAGCTTTATTTCAGTAATATTAGTTAGTTCAAAAAAAATTAATGCATTTAAAATGTTTATTATTTGCATTTGTAGGTCATATTTTTACTGCATGAACTGGTTTTTGTTCTACAGTTTAAACTTTGGTAAAAACTTGGTATGAATTTGGGTTCTGCCATACACTGTCACAGTTCCTGTTTCAAACACACTCAACCTTCACCCCATGCGACATTGTGCTTCCTGCTCTGCTCCTGTCTGACAGCAGTGATGTCTGACAGCTTTCTGCCAGCAGCGCTCATCCATCTTTGACTCACACCGATAACTTAAGCATTCCAGATCCTTCTCCTACACACACACACACCATAAAATTTAATATAAGCAGAGCATTTAGAGGTGTTTGTGTGTGCATGAGATTTCAGGTAGTTTTAGACTTATAAAGAGTTTGCTGGAAAGCTCAGTATGCTATGCTATGTATAAAAAAAAACAGCTGTACAAAGTTTAAGTTAGCAAACTTTAGTTGTAGAGGTCCACTGTTCTGCAGAGTGTACAGTTAGCCCTGACTAGCTCCAAAACACCTGCCTGGATGTTTCTAGCAATCCTCGTGATCTTGATTAGATTCAGGTGTGTTTAAAGGTGCAGTAAGTGATGCCTGAGAAACAGTGTTAAAGTGGATGTACTAAAATTGCATACAATTCATGGATCTATTTTCTTACAGTAAATTTGTGCCTGAGCTGTTGACTTGAGAACGGATGCAGATGTAAGAGCGTCGAGATTGATAACCCAATTTTGTTACTTTGAGGCTTTTTTTTTTTTTTTACAGCAATGTAATAAATTACCTTGACATCCCAACAACTAAAGGGTTACTTACCAGGCATTAACTTTGAATTAAGTATGTGTATGTTTACATGTGTCTGTGAATTGTGTTTTTAAAATGTAAAATCCTCTTTTTTTCTATTAAACAACCCTTCATATACTGTATTGAATCACCATAACATGGAGTCTTCCTCTGTCATTGTGTGTGAGAAGCATCTGTAGGCACTTGAGGGCAAACTCAGTTTTCGCTCTCTCCATCTACACTCACTCATTATGTAATGTGCTCTCAATATAGGTCAGGTCTGAGGCAGAGAAAAGCAGAGCTGCTAGCTATTGTTTTTAGCACTATTTGTAATTGTCCAATGTTACCCATGCATTTTGAGAGTGTTGTTTAACTATTTGCCTATGTTGAAAACATGCAGCTTTTGCTATTTCAGTATGCTGTAGGCCTACATACTTTACATTGTGCACAGTTGTACAATTTCTCAAAATGATAGCAAGGGTTCGATTGGTTAGCATGAGCTATCAATTAGCTTTTGATAGATTTCGTAATTACATAACCGTGGTGGAAAAACTCTTTTTGGTGTGTATTTTGATGAATACATTGAACACAACACTGTAGGCTTATATGTTGTACATATTGGTTGTATTTCAGTTTTGCCAGTAAATAACTGCCTCAGAAGCCTCGACTGCATAGTGTCCTTGTTTTGTGATTACTAGGTAAATGTCATTGCTATTTGCTAAAAATGTTGTTCACAATTAGTTACTTTTGTTTTGTTTCCACAGTAAGACATCAGATAAACTCAAAATAAATAAGAGTGACTGTAATATTGATTGATTGATTGATTGATTTTTTCACTATGTATAACAAGCTAGTAAGCCAGTTTAAGGGTTATAGTAGTATATCCTATCCTACTACAAGTCTCATGTGTACGGCTTCCTTTGAAAGCATAGGCTCATGTGAGGTCATTTGTGTTGTCTGCCTCTATCTAAACACTTTCATCTGGCCTTCCCACCAGGCTAAAGTTACATCAGTAATTAGTATGTCTCATCTCCTCTACCTGCCTTCCACAACCAGCTCAGTTTTCACTCCCAGCAGGTCATGCACAAGTTTGACCTCTGTGTGTGGGTACAATGGCAGTGTGCCACTGGTAAAAAAAAAGTTCCTGTCCACTGTCCATATGCAATGAGTTTTTGTATTGAATTTGACCTTTATATCAATATGCACAAGGTCATTTATGTAATCAAAATAATAGATGTAATCTATCAGTATGGAGTACCACAAGGTTCAGTACTAGGCTCAGTCTATATTTCTTCATAGCCTCATGCATCATACCGGTTCACAAAAATAAAAGAATGCTTAGCTGATATATTAAACAAAAGTAATTTCCTACTACTACTTTAAATTCTAAAAAAAGCTGAGGTTTTAATTATTGGACCAAAAACCTTCACACATAATGACCTTGAATACTCTTTAACACATTCCCCCAGTTTCACAGACAAGCTAATCCTAGACTAAAATGCATGTGTGAGCTGTCTGAACTGAAAATATCTTGCTCGGAATATCGGAATCTTGCTTAAAATATGTCAGTGTCATTTCTCTCTCTGTATAGATGCACACCTGTAATATTTTCTTCTAAGGCATTTTGAAAAAGTTGCTTAAATATCTTGATTTAACTATAGCCTAGTCCTGGCTTAAGCTAAGCCATGTTTGTGAAACCGGACTTTAATGTGTTAGATTGCTGCTCTGTCAAGTCTTGGGTGTGCCCTTTGATAGAAATCTTTTGTACTAAGATAACATAACTTTACAATATTAAAGTATAAATATTTTAAAATTAATATTATTATTATTTAGATGACTGACATGAATAAGCAGATTCCTGTGAAGAAAACTGCCATCTGCCAAGGAAAAATACAACATTAACAAAAGAGAAATGTTTGTAGACTCCAAATTGAGGTCAAAAGGTCAGAATATTAAAAATGATTTGAGCCTTGCAGTAAAGTTCAATAGCTGTCTGAAAGAATATGAATATTTTATTGCCTGATGAATCCAAGTGGAAACAGGACACCAGCTTCACACATTTTCACATGACTTAGCTAGTATTGACTATGAAAAAAAGTCACAACTTTTATACTATTTTACTTTCTCATCAATGAAACTGAGACTTAAAAGCAAACATTTAGCACATAATGTCCCTTAGTAGGTCCATGTGATTACATGAACGCAGGCTATGGAAAATGAAACCTGAGCTATTGAAGGCTATGTGTGTCCAAGTGTAGAGAGTTTTTTTTTTTTTTTTTTTTTTGGTAGACTTTGTGGTTCTTCATGGACTTTAACTGCACTTAACATGCTACTTGTCTGGCCCAGATGAGCTCTGATAACAGTTTTTGGATACTGTAGGTTGAAACGAGTAGAATTCCACTGCTTGAATCAAAGCCAGCCCATTGGTTCGGGCAATCAATCAATCAATCAATCAATCAATCAATCAATCAATCCAGCAGTTGTTGTCAGGTTAGATTAGGTAAGGGGGAGCTTTAGGAGGACAAAGCCCATTCACAAGGGTTTGGTTTCACAAAGATCTCCTCACTGATTTCAACCTGAACAATGGAGAAATGGAAGAGCTTTTAATAATTGAACAGACTGGTGGCATTACGCAACAGGCCTTACGAGTGGGCTGCCAGAGGGAAGGGTAGCGAAGCGAAAGAGAGGATGACCCAGGGAACGGGCGCCTGGGAATGTGTGGGAAGAAGGTCTGTGGAAAGATTTTAAATTTAAGTGTGAGATGATGCTATATGGATGCATCCTGTCACAAAGGTCATTACGGTGCTTTCTGTAGCTTTGTGATTTCACAAGTAAAGCTGTCCATGATTTTGTGCTCCTCCTGCTGTGCTTCCCCATGTGCGAGCATATGTCCACATAAAAGACATCTTATTTTTAGTCTAGTCTACAATACCTCCTAGGATGCCTGTGGTAAAGAGCACAGCAGCTTTTTGTCAGTGCGTTTGCGTTAGGTTGTGCGTCTCTGGCCATATGTGCACAAACGTACACGCTCGTTCTTCCCTGTAGGCGTGCGGGCCCCAGTTTCGTTGTGCTGTAGCTGAATCACTAGCTCTTCACTCCCTCTACTCTTTTCTGCCTACCTCTCTTTCTTTTTTTCACTCTCATTTTTATTCTCTCTCTCTCTCTCTCTCTCTCTCTCTCTCTCTCTCACCCCATCTCTTCAGGTCTGTATATTTTTCCCTGCTTCTCTCCTCCCACGCCAACCTCACATGCACCGAGCTCAAGGCTCTGCCAAACCGTCCTGCTTCTCAAGCCATGTGCATGCATAAACACCTCAATGGAAAATACACACCAGATCGCTTGCAATGGCTATTAAAGATCAAAATAATTATCTGACAGTTATTAGATTTTGCATTTTTCTATTGATTATGATGCTTCAATATATGAATAGCTACATTGGTATGATAATGTGTGCACATGAGTTTGTATGATTATTGTCTGTCTTTGTGTCAAAAGTAGTACATTGTGCTGTACCAAACATAACCTTTACATCTCACTGTTCATCATAGATACATTTCAAGCCTTGTAGCACAGCGTTTTTCGAAAAGAGTTGCTTTCAAATGGACAATTCCATAAATATTTAATCAGATGTTTTTATGCCATTGTTGGTAAACTTTAAAAGCTAATGGTTATGATTCAAATTTTAACAGTAAAGAATGAGACATTCTTAAGTAATCTGTGGGGGGAACTTAAACATAAACTGTGGGAAAAATAAGACATAAACTGAAATTCATGGAAAGTTCCTTTTCCGGCCTTTTGGTTTGTGGCAAATATTAAATTCAAAAATAATTTCTTCATTATTGATATGTTAATATCAATCACAGTATATCAAACTCTAGTCATTGCTGTGATGTGACTAAATCCTAATAGCTATTTTAATTAATTAATTTTTTGTTTATTTGTTTTGTGAAGATCAATTTCTGATCCCATTTCAGTTTAATGTGCTTTCATAGGGTGAGCTTAACTGAACAGAAATAACAAGTCCTTGGTGAGGCAAAATTAGGATTTTGATTAGATTTATTTATTAATGTGAATCCTTGAAGCTTCTCGTTTATCCTAAAGACTGAGTTGAAATGAATTTAGAAAAACATTCTTTAAAAACTGTAAAAAGAAAAAAAAATAAAGACTTAAAATGGTCATAATGTCATAGAATACACCCTATCAGCCCATGAATAGTCAACACATATTAAAATTATGTCAACAACCAAAAAGCAACTGAAATAAGGGTATTAGATCATTTTGATCACAATTAATGATTTGATTGTTTAATTTAAAAAAGGAAATAAAAGCTTTTCCCAGCATTTGCATGATTCATGTCAGAGCAACATAAGCCCAGAGCTGCCTGCATGCATAATATCAAAGTGCTTTAGTTTAATTTATGGCGTAACACTCATATGATAAGCCCAACATGAAAACCAGGCCCTTTAAAAAAAAAAAAGCAAATACAGAAATGCACAGAACTACATTTCAGTTCACTCTGTATCAAACTCTTTTATCTCCAAAAGAAAAAAAAAATGATGCTAACAACATTAGAAGCCCAGATGAAAATACACATGATAATGATTCAGAACCCTGGTTATTAGATGTCAGGTTATTTTACAGATATATAGAATTTGCTGCAACATTATATATTGACACTTTTTTTTAAGCAGTAACATTTTTGTTTCCATCTTTATAACGTAAATAAATTACCTTTACAACTATTTTTGGTCCACTGTTTTGTATGGTATTCTATTCATTTCATATAAAAGTGTTTCTCAAACTGTAGACATCTATAGTCATAATAAATAAACATCAATCTGGCATGTATTTCTTTTATACATAACTGTATAAACACATTGTAAAAAATATATTTTCTTAAAGAGTTTATGTTTAATCTCAGCTTTTTATTTCGCTGGCAAAGCACCACTGTTGTGATGTTTATTATTTAAGCGAATATCATAAATGCCCTAAAGAACGAATTAAAGGGTTGCAAAACACCTATGCTGGTTAAGATGCTGTCCTACACACATCCTTAACATGGACAAATCAACACAATGTTTTTAGATTCTTTATTTTTGCCTTTCGCTCTTTTAGTCATTCTCATTGCGAAACCTATAAATACATAAATTCTCATTAAAGTGCATTAGGTTTTGATAGACAACATTTACACTCAAATTAAAGGTGTTCTTTTTAGATCTCAGCTCACATTGTTACGGATATTAAAAGTAATGGCAGTTTCTACCAGTTAGAGTCCCTGATGCAGACCTGTGCGTATTATATAGCACTAATAGCGCTTGTGCTTAGCATCACATTATGGACTTTCTAATCATAATTTTATGCACTCTTATTTTGAAATAAAATGTTTCACCTCCATTGCATACTCATTCCCCCACCCAATCCCCTCCCACACTCCCCATAATTTGACTGGTTAATTGGGCAGGATATGAAGTTTGCATTGACGAGCATACTATGCATGACCACACTGAGGTAGATCCAAAGAAACCAATGAGCAAAACATGGCCATTACAAAAGAATACATAAAGACTTTCAAAAAAATTAAAAACACTGCATGTCTCATACTTCTTTGTAAAGCAATGCCTGATTCAGTGAGATGAACTTGTAGTGTATGTACAAGGATGCTTAGGGATCGTTTCCTGAAATTCAACCCCAGTGGTACTGGAATATCCCTCGACATATCATGAGTGATTAGATATGCAAATGTTTTACAGTAACTATTGCATGTTGAGACACTCTATGTCAGTTAGAGGACTGAAGGCACTATTAAATTATTTATTTAAATAATTATTGAATATGCAGTTGTGATGTATTAAGTATAATATATTAATTTAACAATAATTACAATTATTTAATATAGATAAAGAGATGTTAACATTAATTATAATTGAATATGTACATTTAAAAAGCTTTAACAAATAAAGTCATACTTTTAAAATGTAATACTGCCTGGAAATGACTTTAAATACTTAAAGATTTTAAAGAAAGTTGTGCTTTTAGTGGGCAGTGGTTGTTATTCAGTAGAGTTATACTGTCGACTTGGCTATATGTATTGATGTCATGTAGTAATTAAAGCAGGATACATAGTACCATATCAAACAGACCTCAACGTTTCATAAAACATGCCATGATCTGCATAATTAATCAACATTCAATTTGTATATGGTTTACAATAACCTACAATGAGCAAATAAATAAATGGTCAACATATGGTACAAGAAAGTGTTAGTTCTTCATGCTGATCTTATTCCCCAAAGTCACTGAATATCTGATATAATATATTTTTGGGATAAGGTGCATTGCAAAATGTAAAGTCATTTATAAATGCCAATACTCTATCCCAAGTACATTTAATAGTTATTCTGTCTTTTAATTATTTAATATTTGGTATCCATAGGCAGATTTCAGACTACAGTTCTTCAGACAGAATCGAAGCAACTCTCATGGACTTGACACATTATCAGAGGCCCTGTTAAAGAACTCTGGTATATGAATAGAGTACACTATATACAGCCTGGGGGTCTGGAACGACATTGGAAATCTATACATCTGTGAGCCGCTTCCCCTTATTTACACAATTCTGATTCACAACTGTGCAGTTCCCAGTTCGCAGGTTTGCTTCACGAAAATTATCAATGCTGTTATTGAGGTCGTCATCAATCTCCATGTATTCTGACTTGCTGACAACTGAAGAGCTGCGACGGCTGGAGTTAGAATCGGACGCAATGTTCTGATTGCTCACCGTGAGGAGCTGTGCCTGTTCATCACCTTCGGTTTCTCTGTGATAGAAATAGTTAAAGTTGGACACAATCACAGGCACTGGAAGCGCGATCGTTAGCACTCCGGCAATGGCACATAGAGAGCCTACTATCTTGCCCCCAATAGTAACGGGGTACATGTCTCCATACCCCACGGTTGTCATCGAAACCACCGCCCACCAGAAGGCGTCTGGGATACTTGTGAAGAAAGAATCCTTTTCCTCTGCCTCAGCGAAATACACAGCACTGGAAAACAAGATGACACCGATGAAAAGGAAAAAGATAAGAAGACCCAGCTCACGCATGCTGGCTTTCAAAGTCTGGCCCAAGATCTGAAGCCCCTTGGAGTGTCTGGACAGCTTAAATATCCGAAACACCCTGACCAAGCGGATAACCCTGAGAATGGCCAGAGATGTGGCCTGCTCTCCTCCACCCTTTGCCTCCTTTCCACCTTCGGGGTCCTCCGCCATCTCTGTCCCGAGCGTTATAAAATATGGAATGATGGACACCACATCAATCGTGTTCATCATGTTTTTGAAGAAGGCAGGTTTGCTCGGGCAAGCAAAGAAGCGGACAATCAACTCAAAAGAAAACCAGATGATGCAGAGAGTCTCCACAACAAAAAAAGGATCAGTAAGAATATTTGGTTTGAAGTAGAACGTGCTGTTGCCTATCACCTGGAGCCGTCCGTGTGGATCCTCCTTAAGCTCTGGTAAAGTCTCCAAGCAAAATATCACAATAGAAATGAGGATAACCATGACAGACACTATCGCGATCCCTCTGGCAGGGCCTGAGCTCTCGGGATGCTCAAATAGCAGCCAAATCTGTCTCTGAAACTCGTTGTCCGGCAGGGGGCGCTCTTCCTCACGAATAAAGCCCTCATCCTCTCGAAATTTTTCCATAGCTTCTTCTCCAAGCTCATAGAACTTAATTTCCTCTGAGAACATATCCAAAGGTACATTGACGGGCCGTCTTAACCTCCCCCCTGACTGGTAGTAGTAGAGGATTGCATCAAAGCTCGGACGGTTTCTGTCAAAGAAGTACTCGTTCCTTAAAGGGTCAAAGTAGCGCATCCTTTTCTTGGGGTTGCCCAGTAGTGTATCAGGGAACTGGGCAAGCGTCTTGAGTTGGGTCTCAAAGCGCAGCCCTGAGATGTTGATAACAACTCGCTCGCAGCATTCAGGGGAATACTGCGAGTCCTGTGGATGCCCCTGCAGAGTGGAGGATGTCTCGTCCATATTATCTCCAGCTACCACCACAGTCATCCTGGAGATCAAACTCGCAGTACTGGATGACAGTGGATGTTCAGGTGGGTTGAGTACGCATCCAACGCCCTGCAGTTTCGACAGTCAACGACCCAACAAGACATCCAGCCACATGTTCCACCAAACGTCGACCATCTCCATGTCCAGTGGAGCACTGCACCTACTTTGTGTCCTCACCTAGTTGTCCAGAAAATAAGGGGAGTCATGAGATACCTCAGATACCATAAGGGAAAAAGAAATATGCCTTACCTAAACACACACACACATCAAAAGGGATGCAATAAGACACACAATTTCTTCTGGAACCAAGGATCCTGATATATTGCTTATTGCTTTTGGAATTCAAAAACGAAAATTAGGTCTTTAAGAACACAAAGTTCCCAACAGGATTGCCAGTAAGATTTAATCAGATTTTAAACTCGATTGCTATGTGAGTGTCTACAGTGCCTTTGCTCTGTGAATTTCTAGTCCGCTAGCAAATTATTCCAGTAAAATTGCATGTTATGTTCTTGTTAAGATTGCACAATGATCTCAAATAGAGTTCTAAGGATCAAATAAGAATAGGACTGGGTAAAATGTATTCAAATAGGGTTTGTTTTATTTATATTTACAAGCTATGAAAGCAGTGTCCTGAAAGCAGTCAGAACAGATCCTCTTGTAAGCCAGCTAGTGAATATAGTGTATATCTGTTAAAACATAAATGCCACTGGCTGAGGTTATTTTTTTATCTTAAATGTGTAGTAAAGTTATTATTATATATTTGCGTAAATGTTGATATAATATATAGTAATATAATTTTAATGTTTAAAAATCTAATAAATATAAAAAAAAAGAAAAAGAAATCCTGCAGTATGTTCCTTAGGTACCCATTAAAATCATTATAATGAATAATGATTTCATTACATTTTTATTTATTTATTTATGGATCTATTTTTTTCTAGCTCTCAACAGATATCAAGACACTATTAGCCGATATGAACATGCATTTATAATGCAAATAATGAGAGTGAAACCGTACGGTGGCAATGGGGATGTTATAAAATGACTGTTTTTGTACTTACGTGGGCAGTCAGATTGAGGAGCAGTGCAGGAAAGATCTGTGCAAAACCTCCTGTGTCTTATTAAGATAAATCTCACATTACAGCCTCATATTCATACAGCAAGAATATAATACATCCATGATAACCATCCTACTGTCGTCAGACCACAGCAAACTTGCAGTGCTCCTCAAACCCGTGCAGCAGAACAGCAGAGACACAAACAGAGAGAGAAAGAGGGAGGGTGAGAGAGAAAGAGTGGGTGAGTGAGTGAGTGAGTGGATGTGTAATGCGCAATGCAGACAGACTCCAGCATGTTGCCAAATGTCCTTTTCCACACATCTGATGGGAGACACTACAGCTAAAGGAGAAATTCCTATTTCATTTTTCCATCATTGGTGTTTCGTTTTGTCCACATTTTGCTCTAAAACCGTGTACATGCTAATAAAACTAAATATTATAATATTCTAATTTGCATGCAATCTTGGTTACAAAACAAATGGTTATTTATTTAGAGTAAAACATTTTATTTCATTCAATCCTCTAGCAACATTTTTTACAGAATAGATTTATACAATAGCAAACACTGTATAAAAAAAAGAGAAAAATCCAAGTTGCTTAAAAAGCGCTACATGTGGTAAAAATCTAAATAAATACATTTTATAACAGTACTATGATTAAATAAATTTTATGTCATTTGATTCTGCCAACAAAGGTGCAGATGAACTACAAAGAACAACTGCACTTGCTTTTTGTAATCTGTGACCTTGGCTTTGCTAGCAACATGAGCTACTTATTTTGCCCATTTTTGCATACAAATCCTGCAATAAATCAAATCAGGGCCTATTTTTGTTCAGCTTCTCTTGACATCTGTTTCTCCAGCTGATATACTTAAATCATACAGCAGATAATAGACTTGAGAGATTCTTTTCTGGAGTAGGTTACATTAGGATGCCCTTTTGTAGAAAATGGACTTTGATTTCTAGGGTTATGCTGTTATTGGTTTGGTCGAAGCATCACAGAGATGTACAATGTACAGACTGTAGCTCTGTGAATATCATCCAGTCCTGAGCAGACAGAGCAATTGCTCTCAGTACGAGAGATCAACACAGTTCTCCATGGCAACCAGGAGTTAGTAAAAGAGTGAGGAGAGGAGGAGGGAAAACAGGTCTACATGCTGCTACTATCACTACAGAACACAAACACAAACCTCACACATATAGGATAAAACTAAATTTAGCTTGTTTGTTTTATATCGGTAATTCCTGTTACACTGTATTATGTATATATAGAATTGTAATTGGTGTTTTTTTTTTTTTTTGCTTCAAGTGTTCTTGTTTTAAAATATTTGACTTAAAAACAATTAATCTGAAAAAAAATGGGAGTAAAACTCTGTATAAACTGTATATATGTAGCCTGTCTGTATGTGCTTTTGTATAGATACACAAGTATGAACGATGTATGTTAGTGGAGGTCTATATGACATATGTGGGTGTATGCATATATTGTTACATCCGCACCAGGCTCCACCGACACGCCCCTTCCCCGTTCACAATCACCAGAGTTTTGACAAGCCACAC
>JAUCMS010000156.1:144501-157516 GCA_032357445.1 Enteromius radiatus | reverse complement strand
TAAATACTGAGCAAAGGGTCTGAATACTTATGACCCTGTGATATTTCAGTTTTTCTTTTTTAATAAATCTGCAAAAACATCTTCAATTCTGTGTTTTTCTGTCAATATGGGGTGCTGTGTGTGCATTAATGAGGAATAAAAGTAACTAATGATTTTTGTATTAATGATATAACAAAGAGTGAAAAATTTAAGGGGGTCTGAATACTTGTGTGTGTGTCTATATATATATTAAACAGTAATAATACTGTAATGTTGACAAGCCCTCTGACTCTCAGTAAATGTTTGTAGTAGTCAGCAGATTGTGTCACATTTATGTCCTCTTGTCCTGTTCTGAGTATTTATAGTCTGGGGCATCCAATTTTGTCGCAGTAAAAATATCTGCAGCTCTCTGCCATCAACAGCCTTCTACAGGACAAACTTAAACAGCCATCAGCGGCCGAGTCTCACTGCACAGATATGAGCTTTACTGTGTGTGTGTGTGTGTGTGTCCAGTCCTAAATATGGATGAGGAGACAGGACGTCTCAGGCATGCAGTAGACGGTAAACACAATCACAGTCACTCTTGGGTGTAGTGTGTGTGTGTGTGTGTGTGTGTACCCCCTCCCCCCACCCAATAACCAAAATTTATACCATGGCTAATGGAAACCTCAAATCACACCATTAATTAATTAAATTGTGCTTTCTGTGCTTTTATGATAAGATTTGTGCGAGCCATTCCTATCACAAATATGATGGTCAACTACATGATCTGAATTATTCTGAGAAACAAATAAAGAGGACAAAACAGTCTTCAACCAACACTAACATATTTGAATCTTTTATGACCACCTTTAGAATTTATCATGTTTTATTGCAGCCTTATTTATTGTGTAACTTCTTTTATTAAGAAAATATTGTTAGCTTGACATGTTGAATTATTGCATTAAATGATAGCACAATAAGCAATCAAGCTTATTGATTGTGCTTTGAGAACTTCAGCTGATCATCAATCATAACTCTACGCTTCCTGGTTGTTTTTGAAGGAGTTATGTATTATGGGTTACACGGAACCGCAAGCAGTCGTGGCAAGGTTGAGTTGAAGATGATGGTCCTTCATCCAGCAAGAAATGAGATGCGAGCAGCTATCGTCGGATCATCAGGATGGAAGGAGAGGTAGATATGAGTGTCATCAGCACAGCGCTGAAATGAAAAGCCGTGTTTCTGAGTGACAGCACCTAGTGATGCCATGTAGACAGAAGAGAACTGAGCCCTGAGGCACACCAGCAGCTGGATGTGTACACCTCACCTCTGGTCATCTGAGACCCAAACCACTGGAGTGTGTCTCCTGAGATAGGGTTGACAGGAGGATGGAGACGCTGGAAAACACTGCAGAGAAACATGACTAGTCATCCAACCCTCCATCTCAGATTTTTTGTGATTCACAAATTTAGTAAAATTGGACTGCATTATATTTCCACTCCCCATCTTTTATAACGGCCACTATATAGACTAGATCAGTGGTTCTCAAAGCTCCTCGTGAGGTTCCTCCAGCACTGCACATGTTCTCCCAGTACGACACACACAGTCTCCACTGATGATGAGATAAACCTGGTCTGATAGACATGAGACGAGCAGGGCTGGGGTACTCCAGGACTCGTTTGAGAACCACTGGATCAGAACATGCTTCTACAACTGTGTTGAGTTCTTCACTACATCTATTCAGACAGTGTGAGTGAGGTCGGACGCAGAACAGCCTATTCATCAGTGTGCCAGGAAGAGAGCTTCATGTGTGAAAGCTTGTGTTCAAACAACACCATCATGAAGCCTAAAGGAGGAGAAAGGCCTGCAATCCTTCCCTGGCTCTGAAGAGATCCACGTTACAGGCTGATTCCAGAACTTACGGCACACACACAGACGTACAAAACATGATCAGCCTAAATCAAGTCTTCAAGAAACTTCAAAGAATAACTGGAGCAGCTCTGAAAGTAGTTTAATCAGACTGAGATGTACATTTCATTCTCTCACGGATATGAGACTCTAACAGCATTAAGACAAATTGTAGAAAAATGATAAGGATATGACTCTATTACATTATTATATTCAAATAAGATAAATATGATCAACGGTTCCCGTGAATGATTTACAGCACAAAATAAGTGCCGCCCAGACGTGTGTTCCTCTGCTGGGTTTCATCTGATGCCTGACCAGCTGTGAAGATACGACGTCCAGCCCGAGCCCCGAGAGACCGCCGACTCCTCCTCACCTGCACACACACACACACACACACATCAGAGCGCTGCATCACAGGCTTCTGATAATCGAGCTGTGATCTCTAGACCACACTTTAAAGAAATATTTTTTTCTGTCTAATGAACAGATGATATCAGTGTCTAGCTGCACACCGGAGAGCTGCTTTATAACAGAAGATTGAGCTGGACACATTACTGCAGGCTCTTCCTTTAGCTCACATCACACCACGACCTGAGCACAAGAACGCACCGTGAGCGATGGCAGCCAGCTTGCTCTTCTCCTCGGGGCTCAGCTGCAGCAGCGTGTGGATGACAGGAAGCAGAGCCTGCCTCTCGCTGCCGGAGCGCAGGAAGATGAACTGCAGCAGCACGTTCTTCAAATACTCCAGACTGGCCACGGACTTCTCCCGCTCCTGATTACGCTCCAGACGCCGCAGCTCGCTCTTCAGCAACTGCACACACACAGACCAGAGAGAGTGAGTGTGTGCGTGTGTATGAGTGTGTGTGTGTGTGTGTGTGTGTCTCACAGTGATCTGCTCCATCAGGACAGCATTGGTAGCCTCGGTCTCGTGCAGCAGACTGCTCAGGTGCTCCACGCTGCGGGCGGCAGTACTGAGCTTCTGAGCCAGCTCCTCTTTACTGGGCTCCATGTGCAGGACAGCAGGCTCTACACACACACACACACACACACACACGCTCATGCCTGATACTGTTTTTTTGTTTTGTTTTTTTAAAATCTGCTCTACCGGTTCGTTTAAATTCATATTTTTGCTCAGTTTGAGTCTAAAAAAACAGAAATTCAAAAGAGAGGGCAGTTTTTCTCCCTCTATATTCCCACTAGTTGCTGACGTGACACGAGCCTCGCTGCTCAGCTTCTGATTAGCTGTCTGTTGGCAAGCGTCCAGGGGAAAGGTTTCACACTGAACTAACTAACTGTGAGGTTTACTGTGCTCATAACCGCTTTCAGATTACAGGAACGAAACGTGTCTTTACCCAGGGTTCAGTGCAGTGTGAGAGTGATGAGGAGATGGTATTACTCATACAGTTATTACAAACAGGCAAATAAGAGCGCTAACCCAGTGATTAGGAAGGCACAGTGTGAACATCTTTTAATTAACAGTCCTTTCAGACTCCAGTCCAGGGAGTGTTTAAAGGAAATGTCGCGGACTCAAAGCATTATCACGATATTCAGTGTTTGCTTGTGTGCTTAAGTCTCGTCCACTATTTGTAAGCGGTGGGTTTATGCGCGCACTCACTGAACCTGTTCACTTAAAGAAACCTGCTGCTGATGACTACATTATACAGCAATAGAAGAAGAGAAAGTCACTCTGGACTAAATCACTTTAGTAACAAGCGTTCCTGTCTGGTATAAGCGTTCAGAACCGAAGGGAATGACTGATCAGATGTTACCATGACAACGCTAGGAGTGTGCATTCAACTTTACAGTCTAAGATTTGCTTGAACTTGCTTACACTACACTTAAATCATATTTTTATCACTGACAAAAAACATTGTTTATTAGGCTCCTGTACATTAAGACGTCAAAATCAACCCCAACTTTGCTTTAAATTGCATCACAAGATCTCCAAAAGGATAATGATCACAAACGGAAATCACTCGGTGAAGTGCCCATCACATATCCCATATCTGATAAAGTCCTGCTGATGAGTGCAGCTGTGTGTAGGCTACTGCTGTTACCACGGAAACCACTATATATAAACCACTATAGCGCCTCCTGCTGGCAGAGAATCAATGATTGCATTTCCAATAAACCTCTCTCACCCCTTAAAATAATATAATAGTTTTTGCATCTGACACATCTCTTAATCATGTTTTTACAGTTATTTTACAGTTTAATCCGTTACCATAGACACCACCCTACCCTGCACATATGGCAGGCTATTCATATTTATTTACCAACTAACAAGTTTTTACCGGTCAAAAGCATTAATACAGTAACTGTTTGTTTGTTTTTTTTGTGAAAAACAAAAAATATTTCTTATTTTATTTACTAATTATTATTACAGGGGACTCGACTCGGACTGGGATTAGCTGGACTCGAACCCAACACTATCAGATAACCCAGGGTTAACAATATCAACAGTGAAAAGTGCTTATGATCCATAGAAGCCTGATCGAAGATTGGATAGATTAAATTCGTAATATGCTGTGGCGAGGTGACCGTACCGCGTTTGAGGTCAGCGGAGGTCAGCAGCTGCTCCAGAGAGGTCAGCGGGGTGCTGCTGGACGACAGGGACTCGGTCTCGGTGGTCTCCATGCCCTCTCCTTCCTCTCTCGCCATGCCCTGCAGCTCCAGCGGAGGTACGTCTGCGGGCCTCCTCCTGCTCTGTTGCGCCAGCGCCGCTCCTGCACATGTGATCAGAGAGAGAGCAGAGGTCAGCGCCGCCCGCTGTAGAGCACAGTCTGCTCCTGTGAGCGTGTCTCACCACTGCCGGCCGGCTCTCTCTGCAGCTGGAAGAGCTGGGCCTCCAGGCCGCGGATCTGCTGCTGCAGGGTCTCCAGCGTGCCGCAGTGCTCCTCCTGCAGCTGACGCATCTGCTCCCGGAAGCCGCTGCGCAGAGCCTCGGTCTGAGAGCTCAGGTGAGACGCACACTGACCGTGCTCGGAGCGCAGAGCCAGGCTCTCTGACTGCAGCGCCAGCAGCCTGAGAGAGAGAGAGAGAGACATGCAAGTCTCACATGCAGCACACTTGTCTATTCTGAAGTCATCCATGTATTATCATCCAAGTAAGTGATCATACAGTACATAACTCTCCATGAGAATAACTGAAGCATAGTGAGATCCTGCTCCCAAACATACAAGCAAGATGAAAACAAGAAAAGGGCCTGTAGTTGATGCTCCGGGGCGGTCAAGCACCCAAGAGCTAGTCATGTGATGCTAATAATGGAGCTAAACCTGCTTCTGACTCTAAGAGCCATTCATTCTGTCTGGAAGATCAGAAACAGATGCATGACAGATGAATTAGATTGTGCTCATGAAGAGACTTCTTTATGCATTCACGGATGTTGTTTGAACAAGTAATGTGAGAGTCCATATTCCTCAGACCACCGCTGACCAACAAAAGCAGCATTGTGTGCATGTGTCTGTCAGACAGCAATCATGTGACTGAGACCAGAACAATCATCCATCCACACTTCCACTGAGACTGTGAGCCAGAGATGAAAGCAGCAGGTCTCCACGAACACAGCTGTGATAGAGCAGCATTACAGAGATTCACACACAATCCCACGCTTGACAGGAAATAAAGAAATCATAATTATATCAGATTAATTAGACAGAATTATGAATCCTGCCAGAGAAACACTGTCTACCTACTACTTTCAAACTCAAGATCTGGGCAAAATTTAAGTAAACAGTCAGTTGTTTTCAGAACAGGACCAATACGTGGAAACAGATCTGTGTATTAGTGTGTCTGTGATAATCAACAATAACGCTGAGAGAAAAAAAAAAACCCTCATCATTTTTGGCTGTAAATTTCAGACACTTAAAAGCTCTCTCGGATACTCAGAGTACTTTTTTGTTGATCACTTGTAAGGATAACGATTGAGTGAGGTGCAGGTGTTGTGGGCAGGCACCTCTCGCGCAGCTCAGCCTCTCTGCTGACCGTCTCCTGCAGGATCCGGTTGTGGCGCTCCAGCAGCATGTCGTGCTCCGTCTGCAGCTGCTGCAGCTCTGTGGCGCTGGACGTCAGGCTCTGCTGCGTCTCCTGCAGCCGGCTGCGCAGCTGCTCCACCATGACCTCCGAGCGCTCCCTGACACAAACACAAACACTGGTCAGGACTTTCTTACACACAGCTATCAGAATTAACACGGGAGAGCTGTTACAGACTACTATCACTAGAATCAGCGTTCTGTAAATGAGTGAAGAGCGCTGCTGAGGAAATCTACCTTTGCGTCATGTCTACTTATATAGCAGACAGCGAAGTCTCCCTACGCAGCACTAGAGCTAGCTTGTATGTTCCTCATGTTCACAAAACAAACACTCAAGGTTAAGTGTGATGTGCAACAGGGCTCAGTGTTAGGACCTTTACTTTTTCACCCTGTATGTGTAACCCCAACCATAGAATAAGCACATGTAGTTAATTAATATTACTCCATACTTCATATGATTACACGGCAACATAAACGTGACATCACCTCTCCTGTCTGAAGGAGTCTCCGTCGCTCTGGGACGAGCTCTTGTGTTTCTGCTGCTTGAGGACATTGTGGACTCGCACCTTGTAACTCTCAAACTCTGACACCGTCGATGCGAGATCAGCCTGCAGTCCAAACAACACAAGAGAGACGTTATCATCTAGAGCCGCTCTAATGATTAAACTCCCCTGAGCAGGAAACTCAGGAGCATTTCCTCTGGCTTGTGTGGTGCACGTTTATCAGTGTGAGCAGTAATTGTGTTTGGTGAACTAGAAGATGGCGAGGGAACTGGCGAGTCGAGTGTAAAGCCGTCAGTCAGTGTGTGTGAGGAGCGAGGGTCAGCACCTTAGCAGCCGTGCACTCTTCCTGCAGCGCGCTCAGACTGAGCTGATACGAGCTGGACGCCCGCTGGTGCTGCTCGCTCATCAGCTTCAGCTGCTCCTGTAGCCGGTGGCGCTCGGCCGTCAGCTCGCTGCCCTGGATCTGACACACACACAGAGAGAGAGAGAGAGAGAGTGATCCACAGCACACACACAGAACATCTTCAGCACTGCTGCTACCTTCAGCTCCTCCAGCTGCTGCTGATGGGCCTCCAGATCTCCTCTCAGAGCAGACTGTGAGATCATCTGCGCCGCTTCCTGAGGACGACACACAGCATTACCTTCACCTTACAGCAAGAGCCAGCGGACTCCTCAACAACACCACCAGTCAGAAGATCCCCGACAAGACTTCTCTTCTGCTCTCAAGCCTTCGTTTATTTGATCCAAAGCACAGCAAAAACAGTGACATGTCACATGATCCTTCAGAAATCATTCTAATATACTCATTTACTGCTCAAAATGACTATTGCTATCGTGTTGAAAACATTTAGTTTTTCTGCTTTCTTTGAGGAATAGGAAGTTCAGAATTTGACTGTTTTTGCTGTACTTTGGATCAAATAAACGAAGGCTTGAGAGCAGAAGAGACTTCTTTAAGAACACCTGAAGAGTTTGACTCACTCTTTGTTTTGCGTCTCCCAGGTCTTTTTTGGTTTTGACCAGCAGTTGTTTCATCTTGGAGGCTTTGTCTTCGCTCTGCTCCAGCAGCAGCTTCACAGACTCTGAGAGAAGCAGCACATAATGAGACTCGTCAGCGCTGGAGGCAGACTATTTCACACAGATTACACCATCAGCCCTGTCTCAGTACCCATCTCCTCGCTCAGACGCTGCTCCCGCTCCCTCTGCGTCTGGACCAGCATCTCCTGCTCCTCCACCTGCTTGTCTTTCTCACACAGCTGGTGATTGAGCTCCTTCACCAGTTTCTCGTAGTCAGCCATCTCCATGTCCAGCAGCGTGCTCTGCTGAGCATCCTACAGACGCAAACACTGAGCTTACGGGGCTGCGGCCATCCCTCGTTCTCCTCGAGAACACAACGGTGTGGAAATATCAGCCGAGCAGCTAAAAATACACCTTTAAAGCGCTCTTCATTAATTTTAATTAACTCATAAATTTAAAAAGGCTACTGCTTCCAACCTCTAGGATATGAAAATTACTTTACTTTTGATCACACAGCAAAAAAAGTCATGTTTGTCAAAAGTATGTTTGTTTTGTTTCAGGGTGCAAAAAAGATATTTTGATTTCTGTCTTAGAATACTGAGGAAGATGTTCTGGTGCTCTGTGTGTGTGTGTGTGTGTGTGTGTGTGTGTGTGAGCGTGCCTTGCGCAGCTGCTCGAGCTCCTGAGCGGTTTGCTGGAGCTGCTGTCTGTGTTTGCCGAGCTGAGTCTGGAGCTCCTCCACCTCCCTGACCGCAGACTGATGCTCCTGCGAGAGAACACCAGAGCTCACAGACAACCACAACACACGTCTGTACATCTGAGAGAGAGAGAGAGAGGGCGGTACCTTAGTCTTCTGCTCTCGTAAGAGCCTCTCTGCCTCCAGGTCTCGCTCCAGCCCGCTCTTCAGCTTCTGCGTATCCAGGATCTGTGCCTCCAGCTGCGTGATGTTCCTCTGGAGCGTCTCCACACGGGCCGTGAGGTCCTCTCGCTCCGAGGACAGCAGCTCGTGCTGAGAACACACACAGAATTATCACCTTTCTTCATCTGACCTTTAGTCATTTTCAGATTTTTAGTGATTGTATGAGAAGAACCACATTTCACAGACTTCTGGTCTTTATGTGTGACTCTAAATCTCACACTGGACAGACGGGAGTTGCTGAAGTACCTGCTGGATGGCATTTTGAAGGCGTCTGGTCAAATCTTCGCTGTGTTTGCTGGCCTGCTCCAGCTTCTCTCTCTCCTGATCCAGCAGCTCGGTCTGCTTGTCATAATCCAGCATCAGGTTCTAGAGAAGCATTGTTTTACACTAGTAAACCTCTCATCCGCCAATCAGTTCAAGCACTACTAGAGGACTGAAGTCAAACCTTGTAGTCCTCAGCGCCGTGGATGATGTCCTTCACAGATCGCGACAGTGCCTCTCGCTCGGCCTTCAGCTGCTCCACTTCCTCTCTGAGAGAGAGCACCTAGAGCAGCAAACACAGCCCAGATCAACAGAGCTGACAGAGACGCTGTCTGACGCCCTCCCCACCGGCGAAACATCCCAAACCTCTTTCTTGCTGTTGTCCAGCTCCTTTTTAGCCTTCACAGCGACAGCTTTGATCTTGCTCATGCGTTCATCCTTCTCTTTGCTTTCTTTCTTCAGCATTTCTACAGGACAGACGGATAATCAGGACTGTAAAAGAAACGTTTTCTCAAAGATGGGAACTGACTTACCTATATCATCAGATAACGCTTTCATCTGTTCATTTTCATCTGACACCGAGGACTCTTTGCACATCTGAAAGTGGACAGTCAGGAGAAAACAAACATTAGAGATCTTTGTTAGAGTCTGTTGAGCAATTCTGCTATAAAGAAACTGCATCTTCAGAGTATTAATGTAAGATCATTTAAGAATGTTTAAGGCTGGTCCATCCTGACCCTCATGTCCTCTAAGACGTTCACATCTTTCTTTCTCCATTCGAAAAGAAAATATAGTGTTTGAGGAAAAATTTCCAGGATGTTTCTCCAGCTCCGCATCCATGACTTCAGACATTACATAGTCGCGCTGGAAAGGTCAAACGTGACAAAGGCAGCACTGACCCATTGTTTAAAAAGCAAAAATGCAAAGTCATGCAAATGTCCTTTAAGCTATAAAATAACCACGTTGGACAATTTTGATGTTGGAGGAGAGAATCAGTTTTGTTCTATATCTATGTCATGCATGACCTTTAAAATGTGATAATGCCTGAAGTCACGGACGTGCATCACAGAGCTAGTACAAGATGAGCATTCATGATTAAAAAGTAAAAAAAAAAAAAAACCTAGGTTTTTCACTAGATAAGACATTCCTCGGCTGGGATCAGGCAGAGCTACAGTTTGGACCTTCACCCTGTTGAGCACCATTCAAGTCCACTACATGGAGAACAATCCTGGAGTGTTTTCCTCAAAAACCCTCATTTCTTTTCTGAAGACAGACAGACATGAACCTCTTGGATGACATGGGTCAGGGAGAGTAAATGACCTGAGTTGCGTTTCCCAAAAAGCTCCGTAAGCTTAAGTACATCGTAGACCCATTGAAACCAATGGAGCTACGATCAACTTAGGTTTATGATGCTTTTGGGAAACGCAGCCCAGGACGTTATTATTCTGGAAGTGAACTGATCCTTTAGATGAGCTGAAGCTGCTGTGTGGAGGTTTCTGATACAGCTGCCATCTCTCTGTCTTATTATAATTAGGGTTACATTTATTTCCAGTACATTTCCAGAAACTTTCCAAAATCCCTGGAAGATGCCAAACAGATTGTTTTGAAAGTTACTGAAATTTACCGGAAACTTTCCACCTTTTTACAACCCTAAATTCAGTTTCATGGAAACACAGTAGCGGCTTCTTTCATTTGCTTTTGGAGCCAATGGGAACACAAATACACATCAAATAAATCACTATATCATCCCTCTGGTCTCTCATGAACAGACAGCAGCTGATCCGCTAGTCCTTTGAGATCTTTGTAAGTGATTTACATTAATACCTGTAAGTGACCGACTTCTTCTCTGAGCTGAGATATGAGAGCGTCTCTGTCAGCAAGAGTCTGCTGGAGCTGAGCGTTGCTTTCATCCCGAGACTCCTGGGCTTTCTCCTCCAAACTGAGCAGACGGTGGTTCTCCGTCCTCAGCTTCTCATTCATGGCCTGCACGTCCCTCAGGTCCTTCTGTAGTCCCTCGGTGTCCAGCAGCACGTCCTCCAGACTGGCCTTCATCAGGTCCTTCTCCTGCTGGAGTTCGTGGACCCGTGCCGCCCGCTCCTCCATGGCCTCCTCCAGCTGCTGCTGTAAGACCACCCTCTCCTCCTGCGCTCGAGTCCAGAGGCGCTCCACAAGGGCGGAGACATCAGACGCTCCGTCCACCTCCGTCTCTGAGGAACTCTGCTGGAGGATCTCAGCGATGTGGCACTGAGCGGCGGAGAGGTGCTCCACGTCACGCTGAAGGCCGTCTCTCTCTTCTGACAGACGGGTTATCTGAGCCTGGAGGTCTCTGATGGTGTCCTGCTGTTGAGCTTGAAGAGCACTGGTGTCCTCCGCGAGGGTCTTCATGCGCTCCTCCTCCTCCTCGCTCAGGGTCCTGCTCTGATTCAGCTCAGTTTCAGACCCCATGGACTTCAGCATCTCCTTCAGCTCGAGGACAAGACTGTCCTTGTGTCGCAGGCTCTTCAGGATCTCTTCATTTTTATTCCTCAGGTCCTCAGAATTCATCTCTGGTCCCCCCTCCTCTGAGGTCTCTTCAGCTCTTCCGATCTGCTGGAAGATGCTCTGGAGCTCCTTCACGAGGCGCTCTGCTCGGTCTCCGAGGTCAGTGACGGGGCTCACAGGCCACTCTGTGCTCTCGGAGCTGTGCTGTGTTTCTCCTCTGGCTTCCACTGGGTCGCCGCTGAGGGACAGCTCTGAGGTCTGGATGGTGCTTCTCTCCACAGGCATGTCTCTGTTCATCTGCAGCTCATTGACTCTGAACTCCAGCTCCTCCTTCTCCATGGCGAAGTCGTCTCTTGCCTGCTTCAGCTCGGACTCCAGCTGCAGCTTCAGGTTCCTCAGAAACACCAGCTCCTCCTGGAGCATCATGGTGTGAGCCTGCAGGTCCTCCAGGTCCGCTCTGAGCTGGTCGGAGTGGTCGGGCGAGTGCTGGGGAGGCGCAGGGGCCCTGTTGGCCTCCTCCTCCTCCTCCTGGACATCCTGCAGGAAGCCCTCCTTCAGTGCCAGCTGCTCGGCCAGCTCGTCCTGCAGAAGCAGCAGCCGCTCACGCTCGCTCTCGAAGTCTGCCGTATTCAGCTCCAGCTGCTCCTCCAGGAACCGCACGTCCTCCTCGTGCTGCCTCTTCAGCTCCTCCAGCTCCCTCCGGAGGCTATCCGTCTCCTCCTGACCCGTCCGGTGAGAGGCCTCCAGATCCTCTGCCACTGCCGCCCACTGCCGCCGCGCTTCGGCCAGCTCCTCTCCAGCTTCAGACAGTCTGGACTCGTATTTGATGCGGGCTGCCTCGAAGTCTGCTGTGAGCTCAGCTGTGTGCTTCTGCATTTCTGTGTACTCTCTGGTTTTTAAGTCTAGTTCCTCCTGGAGAGCTGCTAGTCTGACCACGGTCTCCTGTAAATGAATACTAAAGTCAGCTACGTCACAGTGGAGTTAAAACAGTATTACAAGTACAGTTACAGAGAGAACAAATGTACATCCAAACACAAGTATTAGAGGAGAAAGAGTAAGTATGAAATATAGAAATAAATTCAATGGAATTACTGCTAATTAAAACTACACTCAATTATACGAAATGATAATATAATACCACCACTGGACCATTTATGTATGTATCATTTATCTTGTGCATTATAAATGCATTTATGTATTTACTTATACTTACTTGTATTTAGTCATTTAACAGATGCTTTTACCCAAAGCGACTTACAAATGAGGACAATAGAAGCAATCAAAATCAACAAAAGAGCAATGATACGACTCGGTTAGCTTAATGTAGCACACTTAGCAAAGATTTTAGAACAAAATTATAATAAATAAAAAGAAAACCGATAGAACAGAAAAACAATATAGCAAGCTAGTTTTAGAGACCTTATCTGCTTTTGTTAATTGTTTAATAAATAAAAGGAAAATAGATAAAAAAAGTTAATATTTTGCATTCTAAGTTTAAACAGGTTTTTTGCATTATATTTAGAGCTGTCAAACGATTAATCGCATCCAAAATAAACGTTTTTCTTTACATAATGTACGTGTTTATGCTGTGTTTATTTATTCTGTTTATATTAAAACACACACGTATGTAAACATAACATTTTCATTATATATATATATATATATATATGCATGTGTTTATATATATAATTATATATATATTATATATACTTAATAAATATACACAGTATATACAAATATATTATGTAAAGAAAAACTTTCACGATTAATCGTTTGACAGCTCTAATATATATTTGATTTGCAGTTATTTCAGATGTATTCTCGTGCTAGTGAAGCACTGGCGGCGAGGTTACCCGAGCGCTCTTCTGGAGCTCCTCGTGTTCTCGGCGCAGGAATGAAAGGCTCTGCTGACTCTCAGCTTTCTCCTGCAGCACAGC
>JAUCMS010000156.1:118090-142363 GCA_032357445.1 Enteromius radiatus | reverse complement strand
AACGCAGGAACATCTCAGAGCTCCTGTAGCAGTCTGAGGAGCACCTCCTCCGATCCCGAAACACTGTGTTTTACCATGGTACAGCCGGGGTCTGACCGACTGGACTCTTCTGTTAGCAGCGCCACACACACACACACACACACACAGATGACTGAAGTCATCATCTATATACAGCAGACTGACCTCCATCCTTGAATCCTTCACAGAGATCAAATATATCCCACAGATCTTCAGACGAAACGCCTAAACAACATATACAGGCATCACTGAGCTGCTTACTTCCGCCTTCGCTACATCCGTATAAACGCGTCACCTTTCACGCAGAGCGAGAGGAACCAGCCAATCGCGTTCTACCAGAGTCCACGTCACTGTTTGCTTTGGTTGCCACGGTTGTTTTGATTGACGTCTCAACTGTCCAATCGCAGGCGGCTCTTCCGTTGCTCCAGATGACAGGATTGGTTCGTCGAGGAAAGATAAACTATCCACAAAAGCAAGTATGTGGTGATGATGACAGCTCATCCTAATAAGAATATGTGCTTGCCATTTACAGGAACATATGAAATCTTATCAGCCACAGAACTAATATATATATATATATATATATATATATATATATATAAATAACAATAAAAAAATTATTAAAAAAATGTGACTTTTCGTTTCCTGTAAGATAGTCATGCAGAGTGTGCCGTGTTCCTGTGTTGACCCTGGAACACTTTCTGTCTTAGTATTGGACACCTGTGAAAAGGGACAAAAAGCAGAATCACATGTAAAATCAATTCTATGAAAAATAGTCAAGTGTAGGACAAAACTTGCGATGGTTTATATTTTTATTCCAAAGCTGAAATAAGATTTCATATGTTCCATGCACATATTCTTATTAGCATGACCTGTTCAATACACTTTAATCATTATCACCTCAAAAAATAAAGTGTAAGTGCTTTCTTTAATTCAAGGTGTAGCCTATATATTTTCATTTGTAATATGTGAAGACAACTAGTACATTCTGTTTGGTAACTTGTAAGAACTAGTTTATTTGATATAAAGCACACATGGTTTAAATAAGCTAAAAGGTTGAATGCGAACGTTTAAAGCTCATTATTTTCCAGATGGAGGCAGAAGCGTTTGTTGAGTGCGATGCGAAGCGGTGAATCAGATGAGATGGAGCTGAAGGTGGATGTTCCTCAGACACTCAAGCAGTCCTGGCTCACACAGAGTTAAAGATGAACCCTTAATTCTTCTACTGATTGATTGACTTCCCCTCTTAACAGGATTATCAGTCTTATCAGTCAACTTCAACTGAATTAGTGGAGATGACATCCCAGAGTTCCGGCGCTGCTGGAGACGTTCAGAGTTACTCCATCTACAGCCACAAACACTTCTCCATCTCACACACTTACACAGCTTACTCTAAGTACAATCTCACATTTCCTTAATACAACATTTCCTAATATTACGTCATATTTCCCTTGTTTTTATAGGAGAGACAGGACTGAGAGGAGCCGCTGGGACTCATATACCTATAAACCTGCTCCATAAATGGATTTATGCTTTATTCAAATGTTTTATCAAATATGAATTACAGCAGGAACACACAAGACATGTGCACATGGGGCCCACACTCTCAGGGGAAAAGCGGACACGGGCGGTACCTGTTCTATAATGTAAATAACATGCATTTACATTTTGGTAAATTAGGTTCCAGTATAAGCTGAAGTTTCACTATCCTCACGGCTGGTCGTGACTGATGTGATGAACATCTCAGAGTGGACTGACAGATGAATATTCATGTGTGATTTAACTTTAGAGGACTGTCACTGCCCAGCAGCTCTGGTTTTTCGTTTCTTTTTTTCTGTGTCAGTTCACAGCATGTATTCGGGGTCGTTACAGACCCTTCTCCTGTGATTGGTGCTGAAGAGCAATCAGACTCCAGCTGATTTTGGGACTTAAATTGATTAAATTGGAACACACATGGAAGTGCACCTACATAGATCCACACAATTCTTCAAAGAGCAGACTCGTGAGATGACAAAAACATGTGGTCTACAGTTTTGGCAGATGCTTCTAAATGGGTTTCCATCAAGCAGTGCTAGCGCCACGCTCCTGGATTGATAGGACAACAGTTTACCTTCCAGCCTGATCTTCAGAGAGGAGAGACAGACTCTTTCATCAAGCCATCACCTTGAACTTCTTGTCATGTTTCTCAATCTATTTCTATACAGTTTTACACTGGCCGTTGTGAAGACGCCAAGGTAGCTCAGATCTTCTCATGTGCCCTTTTTCTCCTGCTCAACACATGACCTCCAAGCAATGACTGTTTGTTTGCAATCCCACACCTTTACAAGTGAACTTATAACGATATAATAAATGTGATTAACTTCATCTTTAATCTAATTCAGTTATTTTAGTGCTGTACTAATCCAGTATGTTGTGTATCTGTGTAAAGGCCTGCTGAGCCCTCTCTGTTTGTACGTGTGGAGGCAGTATCTGAGCACATTCAGACGGTCTGTGTCTGTTAACTCCACAAACTCTGTATACACTGGGACTACAGCAAACAAAAACTACAAGTGACAAGTATAAGAAGATTTACATGAATAATAATGGATAAAGTGGAGTCACAGACTCTACTGATCTCACAGATCATTCTGTGTAATGACCACATACTCTTAACTCAAAAGTCTGTGTTAATGTCTCAGAATCACAGAAAATCCTGTAATGGGCTCAAGGAAGAGATACTAATGTAAGTCAGTGATCCACTCACGGATAACCGGATTCATTTTATATTACTTATTATATTATATATTTATTGCAAAAACTGACCATAAGCAGTAAAAAAGCATTACAAATAAGTTGTGTTGCATTTCAAGTCCTTCTGAAGCCATACAATATCTAAAATACAAGGTTTTAATCACTGAAATTTGGGGCTGTGTTCAATCCAGCCAGTTCCGGCGTTGATGGTCTGTGATCCAGATCCTTGGTGGCCAGATCCGCCAGAACCAGTCTGTGATCCGGACCCTTGGTGGCCGGATCCGCCCGAACCTGTTGGTGAGCCAGGTTCGGTGTCGCCAGAAGCACCAGAGCTGGCTGAGGTGTATGGACCACCCGAGCTCTATGAGGACTTTGAAGTCCCCTCCGGAGCCTGCAGGTGGCTTGGATACTCCATTGGATCCATTTATGGCTGCACAATCTCTGGAGATGTCGGTATCGGCCGTAGAATCTCCAGAGTCCCCATTTGTGGCTGCTCAACCCCTGGGGGTATCTGGGTCACAGTCCGGAGGGTTCAGGAGGGCACTTCCTTCACCTGTTCAGTCTCTGAGGGCGTTATCACTGACTGGTCGGCTGGTCGTTTGTCCCTGGAGGGCATTAACATGGACTGTTTAGCCCAGGAGGGTTTTTCCACAGACTGTGTGGCCCAAGAGGACGTTATTGCTGCCTATTCGGCCCAGGAGGGCATTATCATTGACCACTTGGACCAGGAGGTCATCCTCGCCGTCTGGTGAACCCAGGTGGGCTTCACCGCCACCCGCTCCGCCTTGGAGGGTGGTTGAACTGTTTGTTCGGACCAGGAGGTCTTTTTCCCTGTCTGCCTTGTCCCGGAGGGCATTGCAATCGTCAGCACCACCCTGGAGGGCGTTCCCATTGTCTGGTGTGCCCAGGTGGACATCCCCGCCGTCTGCCCCGCCCTGGAGGGCGTTCCCGTCGTCTGGTGTGCCCAGGTGGACATCCCCGCCGTCTGCCCCGCCCACAAACTGTCTGGTCAGCTCAGGAGAGCATCCCCGGTCTTCGGCAAGCCCAGGTGGTCTTCTCTGTCGTCTGATCTGCCCTGGAGGGCATCTCCTCCATCGGCTCCGCCCGAGTGGATGTCGCCGCCATCTGCTCCGCCTTGGTGGGTATCCCCTTCGCTTGCCCCACCTTCCCCTATCTTGCGTCTGGAAGCCGTGTCTTGGGGGAGGGCTATGTAACGCAGTAGGCGTGTTCTGTGTATGTTTTCTGTCCATGTGCTCTGTTTACCTTTTGTATCCTCTTGTTGTCCCTTGTTGGCCCTGTTCATTAGTGTTCACTCCCTGCCAGCCGTGAGTGTCCAGGTGTTCCCCTTTGTCTCTGATTGTATCTTGTATTTAAACCCTTTGTCTTGTGTTTTGTCGGATGTTAATGTGACATTGCTTGGTGTTTCATGTTCACGTGTGGTTTGTGTCGTTTTGCTTTTGTTTTTAGTTTCTTCCTTGTTTAATATATGTTCCTTTGTCCAAGAAGTCCTTGCCTTCCGTGTTTTCGTGCCGCTGAAAGAGGCTAGCGTCGCGCTTCACCAAAGCAGCTGCAGCCTTCACCGTGACAGAGTCACAGCGGACGGAGAGATGGTGATCGCGTTCTCTCACAAATCAGTCCTTTTACCTCAGAAGAACTGGAATATTAATCCTTTTTAATAAATAATGTGGGTAGTTGTATCTGCCGGTTTATCTTGTGTTTTAATTAACGGAGGGTAGGTTTAGGGACAGGTGTTGGGTTACATGCTCAGAAATGTATAAATAAAGTATTATAAATAAACTGTTCACACACCAATACATATTTACAGTAATGTAAACATACAGTAATGGCAATATCATTACCCAATATTTAAATCCAGTTATCCATGCATGGATCACAAGGTTTCATTAGTAAACATTATTAAAAGTATAAACTAACAATAATTAACAAAACATTTAGTAAGAAAAATGACTTTAGTGCCCTAATGGATGAGTGCCTCTATTATTATGATGAACTAGGAGTCTTTCCAGAGGACTGTTTTCTAGTGAACACTTGCATTTAATTCATTATAAAAAGAAAACTGAATGTTTTGAACATTGCCATTTTCAGTTCACTCTAATATGGTTTCTGTCCGTCCCTGAGTGATGAAGGCTGAAACCATCAGCGTGCCCTTCTGTTCCTCCTCTCAACATGATTGTGTTGTTGTGATTTATTGTGCTGTGTTAATTTTTCCCACCGTGTCCAATACTAATATCTGTGAGACACACTTTGTAAAAACTGTCGACGCTGCTTTGTCGATTCCTCCACCCAGCAGTTACATTTGCAGCATTTTTTCCCCCTGCAGCTTCACCTGAGCTTTCTAATGCCATTTCTACCAGTGATGCTTACAAATGAGGAGAGTTTCCCGGGAGAAACAACAAAACAGGCTCACAGCCCAGTGTCAGGAGTGGTTTTAAGAGCAAATATTCACTGTAGTTCACATTTATTAGTATAGTGATTTTTGCTGCTGATGACTCTTTGATTCACAGTTTATTGTCAAATTATGTCAACTTTTGTATTTGTTAATATTTAGACTAATAAACTGCTCACCCTCAGTGGATGTAGTTTGATGCTTCTCCATTAAACGTGTTAAAGTAGTGACTATACCCATTAATACTGCTCGTTACCCAGGAGTCACTATACTTCTCAATTCAGTTCACAATTCTCAATTCTTTATAGAGGCATGCACAAACTGGAGGGAAAATTAACACTGAAGCTTGAAAATTATTTGGGTAACAAGATAACAAGATTTAATGCACGACCAACCTTATACAGTAGCATGCTCAACTAGCACCATCAAAACGCTCAAATACGTGGCCTGCTATAGTTTTATATTTAATATATTAAGACACTCACTGATGGCTAGATGGAGACTCATTCAGTTGAAGTGTGTAATCTGTAGGAACACATACTAGATGATCCTCACACAGACCCCAAGATTCAACAGCTTCTTTAAGAAGCCAGCCTTCTTGTTCGGAAGGAATATAGTCTGTCTGGAAATTATGCCTGTCACATCTTTTCCTTTCCTTCTTTTCTTCCATTAAGACAGTTTCATCCACAGTTGCAGTTAATGTAGATGTATATTTCGGTTCAGCAGAGCCTTGAGCTACAGAGAACACAAGAAAGAGCCTCACGACTACAGGAAATTGTTGACTTGGAAAGGTCTGAGATACTTGATCCAACTGCAGCAAACACGATGTTTGCAATAACAGCAATAATTATGAATTTATTCTTTGCCTGGAGTGACACAACATTGAACTTGAACAAATCCTCTGACATTTTTAAACTTCTGGGTTTAAGACCATAGACTGTAAAAAACATGAACAACGCGAATCCACTTCCTAGAAAGTGAAGCCAAAACTTTCTTAGTGGCTGCTGACACTCTCTGAGCCAGAGTCTGAATCAAAGTCCCGCCCAAATTCCCACAGACCCAATCACAAGCTCACAATCAGGACACCACACCCCTAATATTATAGCATCACATAATAGTTTAAAGCAAACGTTTTAGAAAAAACGAACACTTGAACATACATCAGCTTGATAAGGACTACATAAAATGATCTTTGTAAAAAATGTATTTGATTGATCGACACAGACACACTCAAGACTAGTAAAGTGACACTTGGTTTAGACTTTTAATTCATTATCAGCATTTAGTATAGCTCTATCCTCATTCATCTGTTCTCTTCTGAGCATACGTGGAGTCAGAGGTCAGAGATCAGAGGTCAGCCAAGACGAAAACCCATAAATCTGCTTCAGAAGTCACCCCTGGAGGTGTATAGGTTAGTTTTACGATCGATGTATCCAGTTTACAGAGAATCATAATAATAGCCACTTTCCACCAGCATTACCAAGCTTGGAGGAGCCAGAATCGATGTTTTCAAAACTCCTCCGCTGTTAGAATGGAGGCCAATAGACCATCACGGGCCCCCAGATCTCTGGCCCCTCTGTCACTCTTTTACTTTCAAAGTTAGTTATAAAAGAGCTGCTGGCCTCAGGGTTTCATCAGTCAAAGCATCTGCATATCTGAATGCTTCAGAGTAAAGAAACAGACAAATCCAAATGAAACCCTGCGGCTCGTGACGATACACTGATGTGTAAAGACTGAAATGATTGCTCTGAGCTAAAAACTGAACAGTATTTACAGTATATAGGGTTTTTTTAACCTCTGATGCACTGCAATGTCCAACCGTCCTGAGCGAGTTCTCATCAGTGACGCGTCTTCTTCTAGACACTCTCAATCTCAGTTAGGAGTGTATTATACATCCACATCTCTGCCAGCCCGATCTTTCCACATTGTCCATCGGTCCCCAGTGGCCTTATCTCCTTTATCTCCGTCTTCATCACCTCAGACACTTCCGGCTCCTTGCACAGCTTTCAATCCGGTCAGCCTTGGGCTGTAATCCTTCCTGACTCCTAAGACTGTGCTCCATTTCCATTTGTTGTTATTAAATATCAATATTATCATACCTTCTCTCCAGTCGTGACACTTAGAAAACACAATCAACATTAGAGTATCCTCAGGCTTACACAAGATAACAGACCTCTGCTGAAAGTGTGTGTGTACAGTGATTACAATATACAAGTGATTCATCATCAGAGGTTGACTGCCACAGCATACAGTAGACATCATGCATACAGTACACAAGATAACGTAAACACAAATAGCCTAATACTAGCCGCAAATACCTTTTATGGATACATAATGCAATATACTATCTCAACCCACTTCCTGAGACTCCTTGGCCCTGCCACAATTAATAGGCATGACATAGGCTGAATGGGAAATAAAGCCATAAGCGTGTGCTACAGTGATTCGATTGCAAGTGAGCACACATTTCTTTTATAATCCAATACACTGCCTGGGCTGTTCTGAATACAGGCTTTACAGTCAGAGGTGTGTGTTAATCTGCATTTTAGAAATGTGAGCAGACAGTGATGTTAACTGACTGCTAATGATATTGTTTTATGTCCATTTAGTTTAGTCCCTCTCTTCCCGATCAGCGACCTGCGACCCACTGGTCCTGCGTATATCTCTCATTTCACTCAACTGAGCGCTCATTTTTCTTCACTTTGGTTTCTTTCTGCTGACGAACCGTGGAAATGAAGACTCATGTAGACTCGGTTTTAGTGCTAATCTGATACGGGCTCTATCAACACTTTTCATTTCAAACGTTTAGGATTGCATCCAGTAACAACAGCACAAGGACACTATTACTGTAAATTTACAGAAGCCTAAATTAACTACAAATCTCTCTTTAACTGTTATCCAGAGCTCTTAAATGAGCTTTGCAAGCATTAGATGGCATCTCTGTTAAAGTGAAACGTACACTTGCTATAGAGAGGTTAATGTGAGATCAGCCTCCAGTCATGAGGACTGCTATGATCATAACCCTCTCACTAAAGGTCCTGGTGATCAAATTAAATAAGCAAATTACTGAAACATTCTGTGATGCACACAGCTGATACAGATAGACTTCGGTGGCGGTAATTCTGGACCGTGTCTGGAAAAATGACAATGGATTCCCCCCCCCCGTCAGCCTCTGATTCATACTGGAGCTGAACCGGGAAGAAAATAATCAAATAAATAACTGCCCGTGGTCAGTGACAGCAGATCTATCACCGGCCCATGTCCGCCTCCGCAGAGGCTCCAGCTGCCTCGCTAAATCTGCTTGGGCCCTGGATCATTTTTAAACGACAGTCCTCTCAAACATTAGCCGAGGGCTGTGCGCCGGAGTGCTTTGACAGCAGTTTGTTAGCAGGATAGATGAGCAGTCGCACGCTGTGTTTTCTTGTCCGTAAACGAGCCTGATGGTGTAAAGGTAATAGCAACTGTCAGAGAAGCGCTCGACACATGGGTTCATCAGGGTCATTCAGGAGAGCCGTGCATTTGTTAGGTCCCTTGTTTAGCTATATTTTCTGCTCGACTCTTTAACAGATGCTTGACGTGTTTTACAACACCAATCTCGACAGAGCCAAATGTAGTTTTTCTATAAACTGGCTAGTGAGGAATGGATGCGTATACCAGAGACCATCACATCACTCTTCCCACAACACCTGGCTGTCATCTGTGTTTCTGACATGAGGAACGTGGAATTTGTGCAGTTGTTGGCTTCACATTAAATGTTTGTGTTATGTCAGTCTGCTGGGAATGAGCGTGTGGCAGTTTAATGGTAGCGCGTGTAAACCGTGTGCTCTGCAGTATAGTAAGGATCCTCTGTATCTATAAAGAGCCATTGAGCTGATTAAAGTATGAATGGCCTTTGGAGATGTTTGTGACTGCAGGTGCTCTTCTCTCTTCCAGATTGAGATGATGTCACCTGACCACAGACAGTTACTTTAATCCAGTCAACGACAGGAAAGTGCATTAATGTGTGGAAAATATACCAGTCAAAGGTTTTTGAACAGTAAGGCTTTTAATGTTTTTTTTAAAGAATTGTCTTCTGCTCACACAACCTGAATTTATTTGATTCAAAGTATAGCAAAAACTGCACAATTTTTAAATGTAAGCAATCTCTTACTGAGCGACATATGAAGAGAGCGATAATCAATATCAGACCCTGTCCATCACGGGCCATCGTTCATAATAAACCCCACAAGGCAGTCGCTGTTTTCTCTCCTGCTACATTGATTTCACTCGTTCAGTTTATTCAGGGAAAAATATCCAATGGATCCGGAGAACTGCCTCCGTCAGCAACCTCCACAAACCTGATGTTCTCTGTGAGCGCTTACGTTTTACTGTGACGTCTACCAATCATCACTATATATATACACATAGAAATGGTATATAGAAATGTCAGAGACTGCTTATGTCAGGTCTTGAAGCACAGGGTTTATTTAGAGCAGAATGTAATAGGAACTGATGGCAGTAACATTAGAGAGGGAAATTGCAGAAGTCAATATAAATTTGCTCTAGGCGTATTTGTTAAGGCTATTTGTATAAACTGACAGGAGTCCAATTACACACGACACAGTAACAGTGACGTAAATCATTTGTGTGTCCTGCTCTCATAGGCGTCATGTTAAACACCACTGACTATATTCTTGCAGAAGGATGCTTCAGAAAAACATGTAAGACAACATATCTGTGCCATTTTTATTATTCAATGAGCATATCTTGTGCTGTGAGTATAATGAAACTCTTCACCCTGATTCTTCATCGTATTATTGAGCTTTGTGCCTTGTTTCAGTGAAACATTGCAGGTTAGTGACTGAAGTGCTGTTATTATGTTTAAAGTCATGACATCAGCAGGTGATCAGTCTGGCCGCTGCTGAGGTGTGCAAAGACAGCGTTCTGTTTAATTAAAGACAGACCCTGAGCAGTTCTCCTGAAGAAACACTCCAACACTTTAACATTTTCATCAGTGAAGCAATCTTTGATATCCTCCATCCAGCTATTGGTGCTTAAAATCATCAAACACTGGGAAAGAGTGGAATTCATGAAAAAATACTATACTAATATAGTAAATACTATAGTAAAGTACTTGAATTCATTTGTTGTGGTAATTCTATAGTTGCTGTGGTTATATAACCATAGCCCAATAATGTACTAAGGTTTCTACATCTTTAGGGTATATTAAATTACAGTTTACTGTAGTAAAAACTAGTATACTGCATGATTTAACAGTTTATCAGTTATCAGTAACAAAGAGTTGTTATTACTGTAAAATATACGGTATAATACAGTTTACTATAGTACAGTTTAAAAACATTATAGTATTAAGTGTATATTACTATAGTATTTTCCATGTGTATCTCAGCGAGAGGCTGTTTGAGCTCAGAGGATCAGAGCCCATGAAGCGAGAGTCTGTGTTTGACGTGGCCGATCCCAACCCTCCAGGCCTTTTATCTACAAACATCTGAAGCATTACAGCAATTACAGAATCCACCTCTGCCTTTGTTTGAGGCTTTAAAACAAGACGCTGAGTTTCTGGTTCAGTGGCTTGCTCCTCAGGAGGAGACAGGCTGAATATGAAGTCTATTGTGAGCTTGAACTCTGAGTTGTGGTAAAGATAGCAGTTTAACAGTGTGTGGACTGGCAGACGGAGACTACATCCCAAGAAGGCTTTTCTGACATTAAAGCATGGTGAAGACCATCTATTCTCATTAGGAACCGTTGAGTCATGACGTCAGCTGCTGTGGTTTGGATTGAAGGCTGAAGAAGGAACACACTGTAATGAGCTGAACCTCTCCTCTCACTCTAGTGTGAGCTTATTGATAGCACAGCAACATCTTCAATCAACACACTTGAGAAGACACTGGTGGAGTCATCCATCGTGGAGATGAGCGGGGCGGTCTGCCAGGTGTGTAGGTGATGTCTGCAGGACGTGTGCAGTTCTTCTCTGTCTTCTGTTAATATTTGCTCTTCATGTGTCTGTGTTTATCTGTTAGTGTTTGTCTTTGTTTTGGTTGTTATTGTTATTTAAGGAAGCTTGACCTGTCTTCCCTCGTCTCTGCAGCTGATGTTTGATTGGATCAGCAGTGCTGTACTCACCTGGGCAGCTCAAGTATTCCTTTATTATCCATTCACCAGTTACCAAATCATTCAGCGCTTTAGACAACAGATGGATATTATCAGTGAAAAACACCAAAAAAAGATTCTTACCTTCCCTCCACATAAATCTGCAAACCTTCACATATTATTATTTTCAACTGAAGAACATCAGGATAAAACCAGCTCTTATCTGTAACTGAGTCTGTTTCCCTGCCGAGCCCCAGCTTTAGGGTTGTATCTGTCAGTAGTGCGTCAGAAACCGGACTCGTTCGTTATTAAATAATCTTATACAGTCTAATGCAAATGAACAACGCTGGATAATCGACAGTACAGTTACTTCTGTAAGACATGATTGGCAGCTTTGGATCTTCAGAAAACACAAATAGCCAGATAATGCCAAACAACATCATTTAATACATGACTTATTCTTCACATTGTCATTAAATAAATACGTAGATAAATATTTCCTGCTTGTCAAAATTACATCTGTGATCTTCTGACAGAGCTAGATACAGCAGATACACACACATAAATATATTTGTTAACAACGACAGATAAACTGGAAGATATAGAAGTACAACAAATCACTTCTAGGTCACTGAAATATTTCCTTCAAACACAGCTCTACTGGAAATATCCCTCTCTCTCTCTCACACACACACACACACACACACACACACACACATTATATTGGCACCCTTTGTAAAACTGAGCAAAATGTGATGTACATGTGCTTCATTCATAATATTTTCAATAATTTAGCATTTAATTTAATACATTATGTCTTTATTATACAATTATACGAGTATAATTATAAAAAACAAATAAAACAAAATAAAATCAATCGATTTAAAGAATAAAATGATTTAAAGAATATTTGTCTTTCACTTATTTAATGGATTATTTTGAATGAAAAGCTCAAAAAAGTTTTCTCCACAGTTTGTTTTACTAATTTTTACCAGGGCTGCTCATGTTATGACATTATGAATATACACAGACACATTCAAGTCAACAGATCTCCAGACACGACTTCAGCTGTCAAACAACTTCAACACTTTAAAACAGAAAACATATCCCACAACACCATTCAGTGGACAAAACTATTCTATTACTAATTTCCAGAGTCATCACTGGCTTCAGTGGAATCAATTATATTGATTATACCATCCCTATTGAAAAATAAATATACTTAAATGTACAGCCTAAACAGTTTAGGCTTATTAATAAGATATATGCATTGTGCACAAGTAATACTCCGTATAAAGTTGAATTAAAGTGTTTATATTAGTAGGTCAGTAAATATGTTCATAGATTTGATCTATTCTTAGTATGATATAAATATATTTTAAATATATTCCTTTTTTTTACTAGGGATATCAATATTTGATAAGAAAAGCCCCGACATTTTTCACAAGATTCGAAGACATTACTGTGGCCGATGAAAACATTAAACATTACGGAAAGAGTCTTCACAAGCCATTATACTGTTTGTTTCACATTTAGCGTGCACTGAAGCATTATGCATGTTTGAGAGGTATATATGGTCTTGAAGGACTAGTCTGGTTTATTAAACAGCACACATCAGCTATTAATAATGGCTTTAATCTGGTCATGCATGGCTTTAGCACATCGTCTTTGCACGGCATGTAAACACCTCAACCCTCGCTGGGCAACAGGAAGATGTGATGAAAAATCTAAAGTATGGTCACCAAGAAGCACCTCTTGTGCTGCCAGGAGAAGGGGTTCTAAAGGAGCCGTGCCCGGGGATCATTGATCGGTGTGCATGTAAACACATCAGACAGCTCTTGGTGTGCTTGTTTGAGACCTAGTGCCAAGCCCTCATCTAGAGCTGATGTACTGAACACACGCAGTGGGACATAAGCGCTGAAAAGACATCGACACACTTATTTCCCTTTTGATCGGTATATGGGAGGAGATTATTTAAATGAACCATGCAATGTGATTTAGTAAGATTTGTGAACTCGTCAGTTCACTGCTATTTGCAACATTATTTAACACCCAAAAAATGATGATCCGCTGATCTCTATACGACCAGACCGCTGATGGATTCTGCAAGCATCCTGCCGGTCGTATTAATATTCCCAAACAACAACAGGCATCACAGACTGATAGCCTTTATTACGAGCTAAAATGATTGGCTTTCAGGGGATGTGCCGGTGAATTAATTGTTACTGTGGACGTTTATAATCTTTATGGTCAGTTTGTGCAGGATAAGCAGTATATAGAAATCATTGAGATGGGCAGGTTTGCTGCACACTGAGATCACTGAGCAAACACTAGATATATTATAAATAGTTATATAAACCTGGGTTGGCATACAGGCAGGTTTGTTCAAGCTGTGAACATCTGAGCTCGTGTGGCTAGAGTTTACATAGGTTAGTGTAATAAAACATGGCCAACACATTCAGTGGCTAATATTCTCAGCACATCCGAAAGAAAGTCTTACAGCGAGACTATTTAAATCAAGCTCATTGGCTGATGGATTACAAGCCGAGCACCAATCAGCTGCTCCTTCTCTAATGTAGGCTATATGCACAGCGTCAACACTACCAAAGGTGGCAACATTGCTGTTTTTAAAATAATTCTCACAGCTTCATTACAGAGACGTATACAGATGCCAGTGATCCAGATGTGATGATAATTCACTGCAACAAAAAACCCCTATCATGACAAGGAACCATGCACTCCAGATTTTTTTGTCTCCACCAATTAAAAGTCACATAACACTTTCTGTTCATTCAGTTTCTGTTAGAATATACTGTTGATTTTTATACTGTTAACCTGATCAGGTCTAACCTTCAGTAAAAATGTGCTTGTGTATTTGTTCAGAATTTTAACCATTTACAGGGTTAGAAGTATTTGACAATCCTATCAGTATTTACCCACCCTCAAGTACTGTACATCCAGCAGCTTTGACTTTCTTACGTGAAACAGGATGTTCAAAGTTTTCCACTGCTCTTTTTATGCAATAAAATCAACCAGGGATAGACATTGTTAAGCCATATGACACACAATACACTTGTTGTGTACATACATGCTTTACATTGTACTTAAAGGATTACTTAACTTCCAGAATAGAAGTTTTCTGATCATTTAGATGCTGATGTCTTGCATTCTCCAGTCTAAAAGAAATTAAGGTTTTAGAGGAAATATTCCAGGATTTTTCTCTACATGGTGGACTTTAATGGAGGCTTACCGGTTAAAGGTTTAAAGCAAAGCAGCTTTAAAGGTCTCTACATGATCCCAACCATGGAGTGAGGGTCTTATCTAGGGTCTTATCTCCCATTGAAGTCCACATTATGGAGAAAAATCCTGGAGAGTAAATGATCAGGAAATGCTTATCCTGGAAGTGAACTGATTCTTCAATGAGAAGAATGTGAAGAAGCATGTAAGGAATTATACAGCTGACCGGACCCTAACTCTACAGCCAAGTCCATCCGTAAACTCAATAGCAGAGTTCTGCAGAACAGCATGCATGTAAACAAAAAGCATATTGGATCAAATGTAACGCTAATGCTAATATTAAGCAATATAGTGCATGTCCTACAAGGAGCACTTTACTATCATCTTCATCTGGCGCTTTCATGTACCAAGCTTGAGGGTGTGTAAATAAAAGCAGCATGTTCATTTTTGGGTTAACCACTTCCTTAAAAGAACATATGGATTGTGGAATTACAGACAGTGACGGATGCTTTTAAAAACGTATTGCTCTATTACAATTACATTCTAAGCAGAAAAAAGGAATAAACACAAGCTGGTTTCATACATACCGTCAATCACGGTAAGTCAATGGTAACTGTACGACTTGTTTCCTCTGCGCTAGTATTGCAGTTTTCCTCTTTGGCCTGCTGTCATCCAGCTTGTGTGTTTGGTCTTCAGTGTGTAATCATTCCTGTCTCTACTGGTGGTCTCTACCGGAGTCAGGGCTCGCCTCGCCCTCGACGTTCACAAATGTTCCCGCCACAGAGCCTCTGTGCCGCGGCCGAACAGCTGCCAGCTCTGACAGGACAATATTGTCGTGAGTCACGAGTGTGGTCTTGTCCATCGTCTCTTTACTGTGTCTGGAAACCACTGCGTCCAGGAAGTCGTACTTGGGCGAGAGTGTGCCGCTCTCAAACAGATACTTGGCGGCATACGAGAAGGCAGCGTTGCTCAGGAGCGAGGCCAGCATCGAGACCGTCTTGTAGGGGAACCTCTGCTCCACGAAGTGCTCCAGCTCCGGTGTGAGACGCTGCTCCCTCTCCCGTGTCTGCCAGCCGGGGTAGTAGATGAACGGAGGCAGCCTGAGGTAGGGCTCGCCCCCGCCAACCCGCAGCAGCAGCCCAAATACATAACCAGCCACCGAGCCGTAGGTGTTCGTGCCCTTGACGAACAGCACGCAGAGGAGCTGAGGGAAGATGATGACGTACACCAGGTCTGAGCTCAGGTACCACAGGCCGTAAACAGAGCCCGTCAGGAGGGCCATGGCAGTCGCTAGCGCTCCAAACACGAAGATGGTGATTCTCATCACCCATACGATCTCCCAGTCCGATGCCTGCGGAGCCACAGGATTAGTGCACCCCCCAAAAATTACAATTCTGTCATTAATAACGCCCTCTCATGTCATTCCTAACCCGTAAGACAGCTGAGAGCTCTCTGAACCTCCACCGACAGCAAGAATAATACCACGATCAAGTCACCGAAACATAGCAAGGACATTGTTAAAATTATCCATGTGACATCAGGGGTTCAAACCTAATTTTACAGAGAACTATTTTACAAGAATTACTTTTGTGCACAAAGAAAACAATAATAACATAATTGATTCAGCCATTCTTCCAGAGTTACTGACTTGAGAGTAGCCCAGAACACCATCAACATAATCGGCCTTGTTTACTCTCAGTAGAAGGCACGCACATGCTAAACATGAACAACATGTTTATGTTTAGCAGGTTGTCTGTTAAATGCCTGAAAGAAGTTTTGTGGTGAACAAGTTTAACATCTTTTGTTTTCTCTTGAAAACGGTGGCTGCTAACAAGGGTCTACATGGCACTACAGAGTGATCATCACAACTCATCTACACACTAGTCTCTTTCACATAAACACAGTCCTGCAAGCTACTGCAGCTCAAACATTCAGAGAATATGTTCTAAGATACAGACTGCCTTGTTAAGCTTAATGAAGTCATATGACAGTTATGTAGTTTGTTTATAGCCTACGTTTAGCTTTTGCTTCTGCTGACTGTATTTAGACTTCAGAATTATGATGACTGTGAAAGTGGTGATGATTTGTGAAGATTATCATGATTAAGAATCAGACTTTGGTGGGTCAAAGAGCTTATTTTCTGCTATGCTCTGAAAGTCAATGTAGTCAGGAGGACAATAACAATAATATTTCAAAACCCTTACACAGTAGTGTATAAAGAACTTACTGACTGACGAAAGGCAAGCTGGTAAATGTTTCGTGCGAACATGGAGCTGGCTGAGAGGATGGAGGAGTCGGCAGAGGACATCACAGCGGCTGACACCGCCCCCAGACCGAAGAAAGAGACGAACGGAGGGCAGAGGTGCTGCAGGACGATGGGCAGGATCATGTCTGACTCGTCCTTCTCCACCGGAGGAACTGGCCCGTATGACGTCTGATTCCAGTCTCAACACACACACATCAGATTCACCAGGTGAGTTTCAGTGTGAAGCAGTTCAAAGAGTGTGGCTGATTTAACTCGCAATATACAGTCAAACCAAAAATGATTCAAACTCCTTCAACATTTCTTACATTATATCACAGTTTATTCACTATAGTTGGTAATGGTAAAATATATGGATTGGATCTCTCTCGGACCGGTTTTGGATCTCTCTCGGATTGCTCTCGGATCTCTCTTGGACATGTTTTCGATCTCTCTCGGATTGGTCTTGGATCTCTTTCGGATCTCTCTCGGATCACTCTCTGATCTCTCTTGGATCTCTATCAAATCGCTCACGGATCTCTCTCGAATCTCTCTCGGCTCTCTCTCAGATCACTCTCTGATCTCTCTTGGATCTCTATCAAATTGGCCTCGGATCTCTCTCTGATCGCTCTCGGATCCCTCTCGGATCGCCCTCGGATCACTCTCGGATCTCTCTCTGATCGCTCTCGGATCCCTCTCGGATCGCCCTCGGATCACTCTCGGATCTCTCTCCAATAGCCCTCGGATTGCTCTCGGATCTCTCTTGGATCTCTCTTGCATCTCTCTCATATCACTCTCGGATCGCTTTCGGATCTCTCGGATCGCTTTCGGATCTCTCTCGGATCGCTTTCGGATCTCTCTCGGATCGCCCTCGGATCGCTTTCGGATCTCTCTCGGATCGCTCTCGGATCTCTCTCGGATCGCTCTCGGATCTCTCTCGGATCGCTCTATCAAATTGGTCTCGGATCTCTATTGGATCGCTATGGGATCCTGCTTCCTGCTGTGTTACCTGTGGAAGCTCCTATAGCGCCAATCAGGACAGACGGCACGGCCATGACCAGACAGCCAAAGGCAGCCAGGAAGGACAGAACCTGAGCATAGCTGGCCGAGGAGGCGGAGAGGACCCGCTGGAAGTACACCTGCCACGGGATCCCACCCAGCATCTGCTCACACACACACACACATAATCACTGACCATGCACCTAACCCATCATATGATTACAGTACAGGCAGATCCTCTGGAGAGATGCAGCTTTCAGCACTTGTGATGTTTTTAACACTGCAGTTAATAGAATGAAAAAATAAAGTATGAAGTGTGTACTCAATGCATTCTCAGACCTAATCCTACAAGAAGATCTTTGGATGTGAGCTTTGCTGTATGTGGCGATTGTGTTTCTGCTCACTACTCACAAGCAGACAGAAGTTATCAGCCCACATCCAGCCGTCCGATGGATCGATCTGACCCAGCCAAGGAGCCTGGAACACGGTGTTTACTGCGGTCATGCCGATGTCCGACACAGCAGGATTGGACAGGGCAAACGGCACGCTTATCCACTAAATTTAGATCGGGGGGGGGGAGAAAATCACACCAATGTACACCTTCTGACATCTGTCAATTATTTCAAGCTGCTATTATCTTACTGTCAGCTCAAACACAAGCAAGGTAAAAATAAATAGTGTAAATGACTAAATAAATCATATTTCAGGCTGATAAATATGATATTAGTAGCTAGCAGTTGCATGCCATTGAATCATGAACCAAATGACTTGATATTTTTGTTAGTCTCCCATGCTGTAATACACTCACAAACCGTACAATGACACTTTATTATTTTCTTAATATAAAAGAGACAGAAGACATAATATGTATTATTATTACATTTTTCACTACATTTACTGCAGCTGACCACCATTTGTGATCATGTTTGTTACTTTCTGACAGTCACTGACAGTTGAAAGAATTTATATCAATAAGAATTACTGTTTTGTCTTCATGCAGTGTTGTAACCAACATCTGTTACCTTAAAGAGCCATTTCTTTCTGATTTAACCAAGTAACAAAATGACCATGTCCTGCTCTACATAGCTTTTTTTGTCAACTGTTGTTCCTGACACTGAGCCAGCACCACACCGAACCTCATCTAAGACAACAGTACCTGCATTTACTCAAAACATTCTGTTCATTCAGAAACTTTACCCTACGTTTTCAAAGAGGGGAAAAAAATAATTGTAATGACTGTGAAGGATTAGGTGGCCTAAAAGTCCAGCAGTCTTCAGCTCTATCCAGGTTCCTCTGCACTTCTTTGGGCTCAAATGACACTGTTTTATTGTTAAATGAGCTTAATTACTTCTAACCAAACACAGCCTTGTGTGTAAGTTCTTTCAACACATCTGTGTTTGTGGAGAAGACTCACCAGACCGATGAAAATGCAGAAGAGCTGGACGACGTCTGTGTACGCCACCGAGTACAGCCCCCCGACCAGCGTGTAGAAGATGGCAATCAAGGCCGAGATCACCACCGACAGGCTGATGTTGATGTCCACGATCACGCTCAGGGTTGCTCCTGTGCAGAGGACACTTTTACTCTGACGTATCTGTGAAGCTCTCGGTGTGTTATGAATGTATTTCCGTACCCAAGGCTGACAGAATTGCGGCTGACCAGAAGATCTCTCCCAGTAAAGCAGGTATGAAGAGCAGGCCTCCCATTCTCTTGCCATAGAGCTGCTGGAACGGGTCGAGCATGGTCACGTATCCTCGAGAGCGCATGGGCTTCGCAAAGAATAAGCCACCTGCTCCGAGAGAACACACTCAAGCATACTACATACTAACAGACTAATGATAAAACACCAGACATGGGATTTTAAAAACTCTTTTTTACAACCATCAGCCTCTGAAAACCATGACTTGGTATTATGTGACTGTTTTCATGTAGTGGGGTTAGGGTATTTAGTCTTAATTGTGCTAATACACTCTTTTAAATTCACGAAATCATGCTCAGTGTAAATGTCCTCACCGACTACTAAACTGAGGGCGTAACCGAACGGTGCCTGAGCCCAGGCCAAGCCGGATCCGGGCAGATACACAGACTCCGCCGTGCCGTTGATGTATCCTCCTCCGACCCACGTGGCTGTGATCAGAGAGAGACTCAGAGAACACACACAGACAAACACAAGAGCCACCGTGTGTGTGTGTGTGTGTGCATTAATTATGTACTGGAATATACTGGAAAGTGATTTAGTGGCTGCTCTTTAGCACAAACACACACACACACACACACATACACATAGTGTGGCTTTCTTGAAAACATTTATTTTTAATTAGCCTTTTGTGTGCACAAAAGAAAAGAAAAGAAACCTTTTTTTAACAAGATTAAAATAAAAAGACAAACTACTTTAAATGTATTATTAATTCAGGAAATATCCTTCTCATCAGCCCTCATGCATGTCGTAAATAAACAAAAGCTTATAAAGCTCTATAATTTTGACTGTCAGCAGTAATCGGTACAGTCGCTCACCGGTCATGGTGAATCCTCCCACGAACAGACCGATGTCTCTTCCGCCGACCATGATGGACTCGCTGCGGTCAGCTCCCTCAGAGACCCCCGAGCCCTTGTTCTTCCACGCCGCCCAGATCCCCACCATCAGGATCAGCAGGTAGAAGATGATGATGGCCAGCAGTCCGTCCACATGAATGGCCATCTTTCACTGACCTGCGCGAACCACAGCAACTCTAACAACTCGATCTGTTGTTATAATCATTTAGTAGTTACGATTTCACACACTGACAAACACAAAGGAAAAAAAATAAAGGAAAAATTATACATAGATTATTTTTCATTTTTGTACGGTTTGTTAGCACTTATTGAGGATCTTTCTATTTAAATGCAACTTTCAGTTTAGTTTTACTTTCAAATTTAACAATGCTAGGATGAAGCAACAAGTAGTGGTAAAAAAATTGGTAAAACAAAGATATAGTGAGGTACCTCTGCTGAGAGAGACTGAAGGAGGAGAGCAGCGGAGGAGCGGAGCGCATCACCGGAGACTGTCTGGAGGAGACCGCGAGCGCGTGCGCTCTCTCTCTCTCTCTCTCATATGCTCACTCTCTCTCTCTCTTTCCCACACACACTCTCTCTCTCTCTCACACACACACACACTCCTGTATACAGCAGTAATGGGGAAATGACAATTTAGTTTTTGAGGTTTAGTACCACAAAAAGTATTTTTTTTTTTTTTTTTTTAATTTGGTTAAGATCTTGTTTAGTAATTTTAATGCTCAATTTTCTGATAATGTGTTTATTGGGGGAATTAAATGTAAGTTTTTAGTGAGGAGGAAAATGTGTTACAGTTTTTTACAATCGCTAGGACACATTTCTCAATACTTTTGTAAAACTCTTCACACAGCGAGCACAACAGAAGTCTATGAGGGCTTAACTGAGGATCAATTATTATTTTGGCACGAAATGCATTCAATAACTACATCTCTCAAATTTCATGAATTCTTTTTTCACTCAGACACAACAACTGCCACAAATCTCTGTAAGTACAGGACATTTTGCACATGCTTACATACTGTTTTCAAAACTGTTAAACTTATGTTCGAAACAATAACATAACGCAAAACAGAATAGACAGCAAAATATTTTTTATTGCTGTTGAATTTCTATAAATTAGCATTACTATTGCTAGTAATTACTAGCATTACTATCGGTATCAGTGGATGGTGTGTGTACAAATTCTTGTATTTTGGAATTACTTGGTGCAAAAAAGTAAAAATAAGGTGGGTCCTACATTTTGGGAAATGTGACTTTTACAAATGTACAGACATACAGCATATTTTTTTTAAATGTCCTACAATCCTCCATAGATGCAATGCACACATTTAGATTTTTTTATATATACATGTGTTATTTCACAACCTGCAAATGTTGTACTACAATATACTTAATGTAACAATGGAGTCTGTTATATATTATGGAAAAAAAACAAAAAAACAAAAAAAGAAATCAATCCGTGGCGACGGTTTTGTAATTTGTCTTCGTAGTTTATAAGCCACACTCACAAATACTTAAACTGTTCCCTCTGTTTTCCAATCCGTACGCTCGGATTTTGTAAACCGTACCTTCAGATTTTGAATCTGTACTCACGCTTTCGCAATTCGCTCCCACAGGTTTGTAAACTGTACTCATGGATTTGTGGCCCCGCCCCCAGATTCAGCTAGACCACCTGTTTAGGTGCAGGATGCATTGTATTGCGTTTATTTTTCATAAATAGACTATATGAGACCATGGAACACCGACAAAGCAATTAAAGTTTCATGATCCGCACTTTCAAAACACTCTTCTTTTTAGCTTTTATTTGACATTAATCACCAATAGAACAGCTGCTAAACCACACCTGTGTTTTATCCTATTGCTGATTAATGTCAAATAAAAGCTAAAAATAAGACTGTTTTGTTAGTGTGGATCATGAAACATTAACACACCACAATAAAATAAGTGAAGAGCGCGGTTCAGACGGCTTTTGTTTTATTTGTCAAAATATAAAAATGGCAGAATTTTCTAAAAAACAATAAAAAACTAAAGTTTGGAGAAAAGGTTAAAAGCAATACGCTCTTTGCACATAACGCCATGACATCATATCCGTTTTGAGTAATGCGGTATACCTTTTTCCGATTTGGCAGGCAGAGTAGAGAATGAGCCTTAAAAAAAGTCAAGTTTTTCTCCTGAAGCAACAAAGACAATATCATGAACACTGTTGTGTTCCAATGTGCACGTCGTCATCCACATATAACAACGTTTTAAGCTTTCATGGATTTCCTCGCGATGCTGTTGGAGCTGATCCTCCAGCCGAAAACACCATCGGGCAAAAGGCAACTACAGAAAGAAGCTGTCCCTGTCTTGTTTCAGTGGAATAATTACTCCATTCCAAGATCCAGACTGAGCTTTTGGGAGAGAGTTGGCACACCTGAGCCATTGCCATCGCCATCGCTGGATATACCATCGGCAGATGAGCAACTTATGGACTGCACTACTGCTGCTGATCATGATTACTGCTCAGTTCCTGAACCCGCTCTCCTGGACACGTCAGTCGACAAAAACACAAAATTAGAAGAGGAAATCAATGCATTAAAGAAAGAGCTCCAGGAGCTGAAACTGAACTCCACATTTGGATTGCAACGATTTGCCCAGTCGGATGTCAACGTTCGATTCTACACAAGGTAAGATGCGAGCAAGCTACCCGTAGACCATGTTTGTGGCCAAATTGTAACGTTAGGTAATCTGATCCGTTTCTATTCTATTCCCATAGATTTCCCAGTTATCGTCAGTTCATGCATTTTTGGGAATTGATCGAACCATCTGTGCATAGAATGGTCCGTGCGTTGAGGGCAAAAGCTGCTGAAGGAATGAACGAAGCAGGGTTATGGGTATTTCATTACACTTTTTAATGGAAAAAGTTGTCAGTTACAATTAAAGTATTTTGAATAATAGGCCTACATCTGTAATGATAATTGCACACCCTTTTATGTATGTTTTCTCACCAGAGACAATCATTGCAACCCATTGACGAATTCTTCCTATTCCTAATGTACCTGTCTGTTGGTCTTAAGGAGCAGGACTTAGCAAACAGATTCAATGTTCACACCTCCACTGTAAGCCGCATTATCACTTCATGGACCAACTACTTGTACACACTCTTGGGTTCAGTGTCTATCTGGATTGAACCTGAGGATGTTAAAACTCATCTTCCTGATGACTTCAAAGATTTTCCTGATACTCAGGTAATAGTAGACTGTACAGAGCTCAAGTGCCAGACTCCATTCTCGCCTCTCCTCCAAAGTGAGATGTTTTCAACACATAAGTCTCACTGCACAATGAAAGGACTTATTGGAACTGTCCCCCATGGTCCAGTTACATTTGTTCCGTCACTCCATGAGGGGTCAGTAAGCGATAAAGAACTCTTTAGGCAATCAGGGTTAGCTGACCTTCTGACAGAGGACGTGACCGTTATGGTGGATAAAGGCTTCCAAATTACGGACTGTGTGAAATGTAAGGTGTATTGTCCACCTTTTCTCAAGAAGTCTAGACAGATGTCAGCACCCAGTGTCCCCAAGTGGAGCGTGTCATTCGAAGGATGAAGGAGAATAAACTTTTTGACTCCGTTATATCTTTGTTAAACTATTGCTGGCAGCATAAATTAAATTTTTGCTGTGGCTTGCCTGCTTAGCAATTACCAAAACAAACATCTTGTTAAGGCATGGGTAAAGTAAGAGTTGAAAAATAGATACTCACTATAAAAATAGGCATTTCACACGTAATGTCATTGGTGGTCAAACTGATAAACTCGATAAGCGTCGCTTATTCAAGGCATTACTGGATGAGCACGATGCCGCGTATGGAGACCTACTCCTTCATGCTGATGTGCGGTGGTTGAGCCATGGGAAAGTGCTCCAGCGGTTTGTTGACTTACTGCCTGGGATAAAGACATTTCTATCTGCAAGAAACGAGGAGCACAAGGAACTGTCAGATGATGCGTGGCTGTGTGACCTGGGGT
>JAUCMS010000156.1:57127-68097 GCA_032357445.1 Enteromius radiatus | reverse complement strand
TTCACAACGACACACAGCGTCTCCAGAACAACACTACACACACAATCATAGCTCCGCCTTCTTTCTTTCTGGAAACAAATAAACCCACTCTGTGACGGAGAAAAATGGAGGCGTGTTTAAACGAGTTGTTTTAGGGGTGTGTGGATAATTCATAACTTTATAAAGAATACCTCTTTGGTTTTAAAAACGTTAGTATTTTTTGCAACTTCAGGGATCTTATCTCTGCGCTAACAGCTCGTAACACTCAAGCTGTAAAGGACAACTGGAAATCACATCTTATGACCCCTTTAAGAATTACTAGAGTCTTGAGTATATTTGAATATGTATATCTTTTAACAATAACCCAAAAATTTGTTAAAAAAAAATCTACAAACAAATCAAACTTTTGTTGTTTTGAGAGATGCAGGCTATAATCAGGATTATAGAGAGAAGTGGCCAGATGTGGAGTACATCAGAGTCAAAAGTCAGAGAAACAGACACATCATTCAACAGTGCACTTGTTTCAGTCCTACAGGATTTAATGTAGGGTGCTTTGATGAATAATACAACATATGGTAATATGTATGTATGTATATATATTCATTGTACCTTCTCGTATGGCGGTGCAAGGTGCGCCTTCTTCATACTCCAGCCTGATTTCTTTCAGAGCCACCAGATTATCTGTTAGTTTACTACGACCCTTAAACACAGTTGCATATGTGCCCTGCACCCCAACACACACATACAGCATGCTGGTCAGTGGTATAGATAATGGGAACTTTATATATTAGCATTTATATAAACAGGCAAGATATAAAATGACCAGAAAAGAATGAGGTGTGGTCTTAAAGGAATAGTTCACCCAAAAAGGACAATTACCCCATAATGTACTCACTCCCAGGCCATCCTAGGTGTAAATGACGTGTGCGTTAAGTCGAGTTTCGGCTTCTGGGCTGACCTCTGACTCAACGTGTGACGTAAGTCATATACTGTACACCTAGGATGACTTTGGGGGTGAGTAGATTAATTTCATTTAATTTCAACTATTCCTTTAACCAGTGTAACACATTACTAGTGTTAGGGGAACGGATTACTGTAATACATTCCTTTTCGATGTACAAGAAAATCTGAGTTACCTTTTCAAACAAGTAAAGTGAGTGACTTTGTTTAACATGTACTGACTGACAGAGAAATCAGGAGTGAACACGATCTTACTGTAGATCTAGACTACATCTCACACGCACAAAAACAGATTCAATAGTCCTCTAAATTAATTTAGAATATTGGAAAGCAAACAGAAACAGAGACAGAGAGAGAGAAATGTGTTGAACTTCTCTTGAACTTTCTCTTACAATCTAGAATGGCAGCACAGCCAGGTTTGTTTGAGCTTTTTATTCATTTCACTTTTAGTGTTAAAGGGCTTTTATAAAGAAATATAAAAAAAAAACTATCACAAACTGTGCTAACAGAATAATGCAATCATAGCTCCGCCTTCTTTCTTTCTGGAAACATTTGAAAATAAACCCACTCTATGACGTAAAAAAAACCCAGAATAATGAGCAATATCTCACCTCTCCCAGTTTGTCCAGTTTGACATATGTCTCTAATTTGCCAAATCCGATTTCTGACTGAAAGGAAAACAAATCTCAGTGATTAGCTGACTGTATCAAAGAGAGTCTGTTAGAAATGGGGTTTAACCCAAAGCCAAGGCACTTTTTTGACCTAATGTAATATTACAAGAAAAGTGCAATGAACCATAACATCCACAGAGAGTTCCTTGTGTTTATGCGCTGATTAATTATATTTCTGTAGGAAAGAAGGTGCTTAGAATAAATTCTACAAAATAATACAACTAGCACCAAGGTCTGTTCACACCAGCAAGAAATTCACATGTAAATAGTTATGAATGAATGTCTTTTACCGTGTCTGAACCAGCGAGACGTGACAATACTGCATTCAGTATGATGATGCAGCACAACACCACAAATCCTGACAGTAAACTGCTGCTCTGTTATATTTGTGACATACTGACACAAACTTGAAATTATTTTCATGTTCACTTTCTCGCATCCGATGTAGACAGACTTTTGCTGTTGTGGTGCAACAACACACCGTGAACACACACTCGGAGCGGTGGGCAGTCAATGCCGCGGTGCCCGGGGGTGATGCAAAGGCCATGTGTGGCAGTTTATTATTTTAACAAACCCTGCACATTTTCCTTCCTAATCATCGTTTTGGAGTTATGAAAGAAGGAAATGTGTTGGGTAGCTGGGATGAACGCATGACTACTCCATAAAGAAAACAATCTCCCCCCATTTTTACCTGGATATCTTCTTCCTTTCTGAGTCAGAGATCCTTTATCCATGACGAGCCACAATCCACGACTTCCCTAACTTCCCAGTTAACAGTATTGTGTATAGACTGTCTTTTATCATTTGCTCTTTAAGGGACAATACATTTCAAGAAGCTCAATCTCTGTCTACATGGTTTGGACATACCCAACAGTTCTGTTCAGTAACTACATTGTGCATAAGTCCACAAACCAGTTTTTACATTTCCTTTAAAACATTTTGTTTAACACTTTAATACAATGGTATTTTGTTCCTTGTGTATTTGTGAGATTTATCTGACACATCAGCAGTCAATCCTCCAATTCTCCTCACGCTATTACACAACAGCTAAACAAAACACAATCCATGCCCTGCGATCAACAAAATAAAAGAGCTCTTGTTTAACATTAGTCCTTCACCATCTTTGGTCTCCATCAGGAGGATAGGAAGACTTGTGGGGCTCAGAATACACTGAAGAACGACACCAAATTCAAGAGGAGTAAATTAATAACAATTAGTCTTTATTTACATTAATCAGGGAAAACAAAATAAAAATGGCTCCCCTCAAGATTTGTATTTGTTATGATGCTCATCAGAGAGCACTAAATACAAGAGGACTATAGGACAACACCAGCCAGTTTTTTAGTAAAATAGTCCATTTATAGTTTTATGTATCTATTTATGTAGCATCTCCAAAACCATGACTCATTAATTGGCCTTTTTTTCAAAATGGAAAGGGAGAAGATTCCTCCAAAAGTCAAGTCAAGTCCATGTTTATAGCACCCAAATTTAGACATTCATCTTGGTGTGAACAGACCTTGAAATTGGTGAAATTTGAGGTTTTATTATCCACTTACAAAAAACAATCTCTCTAAACATCCACAAATCCTAAAAGGGGGTCATGACATGGATTTGTTTGAATTATTTGAATATGTTCATGTTCAAGTTTATTTATATTGTTAATATAGTTTTTGCACAATAAATAAATAAATGAAAATATATGTGGAAAAATAATTTTCAACCCTCCAAACGTGCAGGATATATTAAGCATACAAACAGCTCTTCTGTATCAAAGGATCAAGGGGAAATGGGTTTTTATATGTCATGACCCCTTTAAGTCAAAGTTCACTACCATTCTGAAGACCAAACCTCTACACAGTATATTTCATACAAAATTGCCAGTATAATTAACACCATGATCAATTTCAAGTTGTCGATGTTGACAATGATAATCTTCAAAGTAAAATTCAAGATTATGACAATTATCATATCTACCAGTGGTCTTCAAAACAATGACAGAAGAGATTTAAATAAAAATTATATATCTTAAGATAAAGAAAAACTCACAAGTGATGCTCTGCGAAGTCTTCGACTGAGAGGTTTGTCAAATGGGGGGCTGTTTGTGGCAAACTTCTTCAGGTAACCTTCTGGCAAACGAATATCTGCTGGCAGTGAGAGACGTTTGTTGATGTCCTGAAGATGAAACGGAGGGAAAGGAAATATATAATGTTTTAAAAAGCAGCTGTATGGGGCGGCACTCTTGATGAATATATCTTAATGGGATACTGCTGGAAGTGCAGGTATACAACCCTATTTAGCTCACATTAGCAAAAACAACAAGAACAAGAAAGGCAAAGCAAGGCTGCCAACAAACAGTAGCCAATTATGTCTGACCACTCTCGAGAGACAAGCCACAGTAAATCTTGAAGCCATTTATACAAAGACAGACACAAAAGAGTGTGCAAAGTGCATTTACTAAAGAATGAACTCTCAAAAAAACATAGGGCGCTGACAAACAAGCTATCGCCAAATATGGCCCCGCCTTCTGAAAATTTGTAAGGTCTGCAGTATCCAGGCCAGGTTTTTTGAGCAAAGGTTGCACTTCTGCGTATTTAAACTTTTCAGGGAACACACCTGAGGACAAACTACTATTGACAATTGCTAAAACAGATGGCCCTAGGGTGGAAAAAACCTATTTAACAAATCAAGGAGGAAGAGCATCATACAGAGAACCTGAGGGCTCTCTACTTTCTTCTTTCAGACGAATCCAATAGGAGTTATAAAAATAGTCCAGACCCCTCCAAGCCTTTGAATGTGTTTAAACCGGTGATAGCCGTCACAGTTTAATAAACACTTTCCCCTCACAAACAGAGGACTGAAAGACTTACGGAAGTCATAGCCCCAGTTCCCTGACAGAAATCATTAAAGTAATTAAAAGTATCCAAAATGAAAAAGCGCCAGTGTGGATGAGATTTGTGCTGAGATACTGAAAACTCTGGATTTTGTCCAAACAAGTGTGAAGAGGTGGGGGTGAAGGTCAGCACCTCCAAATAACAGAGGTTTACCTTTAAAAGTTAGAGTAAATAATCATTTTAATAAGAAAGTTCAAAATTAAACATTGTCTTCTTTTTTCTTATGCATTAATCACATTTTTCCCGAAGTCATTGTACTTTAAAAACTCATTTTATGCTTCAGAACTTCAGAACAAATGTCCAAGCTGAAATAGTATATTTTCTTTTTTAAATATACGCAACCAAAATATACATCAATACAAAAAAATGACATGATCATTTACATTTTTTGCCTGGTAGGTCAAACAAAGACTGTCATTTAAATTATTACACATATTTAAATTAGTAAAAACAATATATAGATTATGTTGTCTCACAGACCATAATATTTGCCAAACTCACAGATGATATGGTAGCTGACAGTATGGCATTGTGGCGTATGTGAGCATGACCCTCATGGCATTAAAGAGCCACAGGTTCCCTTTCAGTCAGTCACTATGACGTTACATCAATGAATGATGTCCCGAAGAGAAGTCCCCTTCCAGTTCAGTGGGCCATAAAGGCTCCTCGGCTGCATCGGCTAGCAGCTTGGCAGATCTTAAGAGTCCCAATCAGGAACAACCCACCAGGTAAATCCCCACAGACTCCTGATCCCTCGCTGCAAGGCGCTGTGGAGTTACCGATGGGTTAGACCTCGGTCAGGTCATGTCCACCACGGTGGTCCAGGAGCGCCATCTCTGGCTAAATCTGGCGCTGATGATTCAGATGTTCTATTAATATTAACACACTAATACACATTTATTAATCAAATCTGTTAAAGGGTTGTTAGGCTGCATTAATTAGATCAGCCGGAACCGAGAACAATCCCCTTCACACACGATGTAGCCTACTCATTATGTTGTAAAAAGAATGGCATCTACGCTAATATTAGTCTGTCTCTTAGGCCCAATCCAAATTCTATTTTCTACCCCTTTGCCTACCCCTCGCCCCTTCCCCTTGCCCCTTGAAATAAAGTGGAAAGTGGAAGGGTTAAAAATTTTCCCCTAAGAAATGGGACACCACTACTACACTGTTATACGTCATCATCCATTGTCACTACCTCCTAACATTACGTCAGAGGACAAGCGCCGATGTTTATCACAAATTCCAAGATGTCACCATCAGTCATATCAGTTGTGTGGATTGCAGCATTTTTTTTTTTTTTTACATTTGTCTTCAGCAAATCACATGAGACGAAGAAGATGACGATATCTTCGGCACTTAAGATTGCTGGTGGATTGCGCAAAAATGTTGTCATGTTGAAATGAGTACAAATAGTGTAAGCACCATTCATTTACATGTACACATGTGGCCGTGAGCAAAACAAAACAATGCGTTACCACATGCAGTCAAGTCACCAGGTATATGACATAAAAAGAAATTTCCTAATATTGTGAAATCAGTGCTATCCGCTAGCAAACCTTAGTGATTTTTTTGGAAACGTTTCTTTACAGAACATCACCGTAAACACAAACACAAGACTGATGGTAATATACATTATGACAATATACATTGTCATAAAAATTCTTATTAATGGCAAAAATTACTTACATTTATGAGTCTGCTTGCTCGAGTGAGCAGCCATGTTGGAAATTTCTCTTAGCCCTTCGTTTGAATTGAGGTCCCGAAAAATCTTTGTTTGGAGGGCTATCTAGCCCTTCTCCTTCCCCTACCCCTCCGACCGAAAGAGAATTGAGAGGGGAAAGTGTAGGGGTAAGGGGTAGAATTGGGATTGGGCCTTAATCTCTCTTTTCTTTCATTTCAAAAGAGTAAAGAGTGAAAACCAAAATAATAACCAAACCTTACCTTTCTAAGTCAAGAAAGCATTAAGCACCCATGTGTTTCCCTCCAAAAATCCTCTCATCTTCCATTAGTCTGGACAAACAGATCCAGCACCAAACTTTTTCAACTGGTCGAGCCATTGTTTCCATAGCCAGACTGCTTAAACAGTTAAATCAGGTGTTTACTGTACGTTATTTAGTAATCTAATGCCTACTGTGAATGGTATATGTTAATTTTTTATTTTAGAGCATGATTTAAATAATTAAAATTTTAAAAATGCATACTTCATAATGTGCCATTACTGAACTTTGCATTTGACAACCCATGATTCCTAAACATGTTTTATTTTTTTTATTATAATGATGTTCATGTGTGATTAAAATTGTTCAACAAGTAATTACCTTCTAAAATATGTTTCCTACCTGAAAACTGTATTCATTTGTCTAGACATTTCTGTGTATGTGTGCATATGAATTGTGACATCTTTTAGGCTTACTTATGACACTTTTAATGCACAATGCATATTATTTCCTTACATTCAGTAATTCGAATTTCAGTAATTTTGAAATGAAAGAAAAGAGAGATTAAGGCCCAATCCCAATTCTACCCCTTACCCCTACACTTTCCCCTCTCAATTCTCTTTCGGTCGGAGGGGTAGGGGAAGGAGAAGGGCTAGATAGCCCTCCAAACAAAGATTTTTCGGGACCTCAATTCAAACGAAGGGCTAAGAGAAATTTCCAACATGGCAGCTAATATGCTTGTTTTTCTTTGTATGCCTCCAGGTATGGAGCATCAGCTATAACTCATGGCTTACATTAGTGTTACTGGTGTGGTCATGTGTAATCTGGATGTTGAAGGATCGGCGACGATTCGCCATGCTAAGCGCTCCATTCCTCGCTGTCTATGGGACGTTGCTGCTAGTGGTGGCATTTATTAGTCAACTCCATCGTAACCATATTGATGTTTTTCCTACTTTACCAAAGCATGTCCTGATTGACTTTGATGTCTATGGTTATCCAGTGCCCTGTGTTCACCTTGCTGCAAAGGTATGTAAAACTAAATCTCATGATAGAGCTTTTAGCTTACCTATGTCTTTGTCTATTAGGGATGTGCATTTCCATGACTGCATACAAAAACAATTGAAATATGACATGGATATGGAAATGACATGACATGCATATGGAAATTACACATGAATGATTTCAATAACAATAAACTGAGGAACTCAACAGGGTCTACTACATGGACACTCTGGAGAAGTTAACAAGCCGACCCGAAGCCGGGCCTCTCAGTGCTTCTACCCGTTTGAGGTTGGAACACTGGTCCCACACGGAGGCTATAGAATCTAGTGAACGTGTTAGGGGGCGCCCAGCCCGCAGCTCTACAAATATCTGTCACCCCTTGGGGTAGGGACCATACATGGAGTTTCCAGAGGTCTGGGCGTGGGTGCCGAGTCAGGAGGCAGAGGTGATAGCGTTCCGGCACTACGCTGGATTTCCGGTGTACTGTGGCTGCGGAGAAAAAAAAAATCAGGTTCGCAGAAATTGATCTGAGATGCGCAGGTCAGAGAGCAACTTTAACGCTCAACAACTCAAACAATACACATACTAGTCGACGATCCAATCAGAAGTAGGGAAGGGGAGGGCCTTGTGTCTTTGTCAAATAGATTGGTACAAGTTAAGGCAATGCTCCATGCGCGGAGGTGTTTCTGGCTCCCATACTGTACAATTGTGTGTCTCATGCTGGCAACTCAAACCGTAAGTCATGGTGCCTATGTTTATGAAGCCAGAGGAAGACATTAAAGATATCAATAAAGGCATAAAGAATAAATAAATGGCGCTGGGCTTGGATTGAGGATGTGGGTAGCGACGGAAAGCCCTTTGTAGGGTTGGGTACCATTGGGTGCCTCATTTCGGTGCCATACCTGAGCGAAAAACCCGCCAAATCTACGCCATTAATAAGCGAGCGCACCACTGATGCTGTTATTTGGGCATTGGATCATATTTTAGTTATTGTTACATACGCTACATAAGCTCCAATCTCATTTGTTGTTATATATGATTATAAATCAAGAACAAGGCATTTACAGCTGTAATTATAAATTGCTTACTAATGACTATTAATGTTGGAACAATGCTTTATAAAGGATGAACCAAATCTGTACTCATACTTAACCAATGATTCATAGTGTGCAGTTATTATGAAGTATTACCATTTTTATTTTTTAAGTATCGATTGAGGCACCGTTTAGGCACCGGAACCATTTTAAAAGTATCGATTTGGCACCGGTATCGAAAAAACCCTACATGATACCCAACCCTGTGTTTTCTTGAATAATACTGGGGGCATAATGCAAATATGAAAATATCTAAAAATAGCCACTTGACAATAATGATCATCAGGGTTATACATAGGCTGTTTATATATTTGGGCCCAGGGGCCAACAAGTTATGTGTTAAAAGTACGTCGCATACAGTACCCCCACCCTTACTCACCTGGGGGGCAAGGAAAAAAGTTCAGGCTCAGGAATTTTTTCCACTATCAGCCCTGAGGAGGTCCTTCCTCAGAGTAATCGGCCAAGGAGGGGCTCTCACAAGGAGCATGAATTCTGGGAACCAAGTCCTAGTGGGCCAATATGGGGCTACCAGCAGGACTTGCTCCTTGTCCCCACTTGCACAGAAGCTGTTCTAGAAGGCTCACTGGGGGGAACACATATTTGTGCAGGCCCCACAGCCAGCTGTGTGCCAGGTTATCCGTGCCGAGAGTTCCCTCGATCAGGGCGTAAAACAACTGGCAGTGAGAGGTTTCTGGAGAGGAAAACGGGTCTACATGAGCGGCTCCGAACTGCTCTCGAAACAGCTGAACCGTCTGGGGATGGAGTCTCCATTCTCTGGAGAGTGCAGCTCACCTGCTACCTGGTTAAAGAAGCCCGGAATGTGAATGGCGTGAAGCGACCTCAGATGCTTCTGACTCCAGAGGAGGAGGTGGCGGACGAGTTGCAACATGCGACGGGAACGTAGACCACCTTTTCGGTTGATGTACACAACGGTCGCCGTGTTGTCTGTACGGACTAATACTTGCCTGCCCTGTAAGCGCTTCTTGAGTTGAACCAGGGCTAGCCCTCAGAGGAGAGGTCCTCACCACCACCGTTACACCAGGCCGCGAAGTAGTGTTAGCCTGGCTTTCACCAGAGCGAGCCCTAGATCTCGGTAGCAGAACGGTTACGGAGTGTGGTCCGCAGCTCTGCGATGGTCATCTTCCCACAGAGAGAACATAACTCATCCACAAACGCCGCCGCAACGTTCTTCAAGCCCAGTCACGTAAGGCAGCGATCGTGACCATCGCCCGGTGCCAGGTAACAACCACATCCACAAATGCATGGGTGGTATGACATCTTTAAAAAGATGCTACTTTACAAAGATGTACCACCCGTAAGCTGCTCTTTTAGCTGCTCTCTTAGTGTGCTGAAGCGCACAGGGGAGATGGCCGCCTACACACAACAGCGGGGTAGTGGAAAGAACCGAACGAACGACTCCAACACCAGAGACCATCCATCGCCTCTGGACTCCACTCCTCTGGCTGTGCCTCGTCCCTCCATCCTGCCGGCTCCTTTAGGCTCCTCCCTCCCTTCGGCTTCGCCTCTGTTCGCTGTCGCTCTGGCTCCACTGCCGCCTTCCAGATCCACGTCTCTGCGTCGGTCGCCGGCGTCATCTGTTATGCCTCGGCCCTCTGGATCCTCATTGGCGCCCTCAATCCTCGGCTCTTCGTCTCCCCTTCAGGCCCTCCAGAGGATCTACACCATGGCTGGGTTCTGGGTCCCATCAGATTCCCTGGCTCCTCCCTCCATCGTCACCACCATGGACCCTGTTCCTAGCCCTCAACTCGGTGGCCCAACCACCTCCTGGACCTCCTCCTGACTTTGACTCTTGTCTCCCGTGTCTTGTTTGTGCCGCGAGGACACGGCTTCTGGGAGGGGGGCGAACTGTCACGCCCTGGACTGTGTTTTGTTTACCTTTTCACTCCATGTGCTCTATCGCTGTCTGACCTAGTTTCTTTGATTATGTTCAGGTGTCGTGCTCGTTTGTGTTAATTACCATGTCTGTTAAAGTTACGTTCAGTTCAGTTGATGTTGTCCGGTTATTGAGGCTATTTTGGATGTCGTGTGATTACCCTGCCTATGTGTCTGCTCTCCTGGAATATTAAAGGAACTGTGATTTGTTGCACTTTGGACTCTTCCACCACACGTACCAGTAACAGTCATAGTCTCATTGGTATGCCAAAAAAAAATAAATAAATAAAAAAATATATATGAATGGGAATATATTTCAGAGATATTTTGCTCATAAGACTTTCTAATGGTGCCAATAATTGTGGTCAACATTTACTGGTCGAAAAAAACCCCATTTATTTCATCATGAGATTTTCTCTCGATATTCAATTGTTTTACTTCAATGATAGCTTAGAATTGTGATGATTTGTTCTCTTCTTTTTGTTTCACAAGGATAAACAATGCAGATATTTTTACAGCCACCTTTGCTCATATTCACTA
>JAUCMS010000156.1:45330-57027 GCA_032357445.1 Enteromius radiatus | reverse complement strand
AAGATTACTTACATTTACGAGTCTGCTTGCTCGAGTGAGCAGCCATGTTGGAAATTTCTCTTAGCCCTTCGTTTGAATTGAGGTCCTGAAAAATCTTCATTTCGAGGGCTATCTAGCCCTTCTCTTTCCCCTACCCCTCCAACCAAAAGAGAATTGAGTGACGCCGACAAAGTTCACTTTCTCAACACACCCATCTCACAGGCCAGCCTCTTCTTGTCCTCTCTTGCATTTTTCACCAGGTTTGGTTTGCAGCCATCGACCGGAAGGACGCGTACTTTCATGTCTTGATTCTACATCGACACAGGCCATTTCTTTAGTTTGATTTCGAGGGTTAAGCGTATGAGTACAAGGTCCTCCCCTTTGGGGTGGCCCTGTCTCCCCACATAGCGGAAGGTAGCGGAAGATGCCCTGACCCCTCTGTGGGTGAAGGGCATCCATATTCTCAATCTCGAATAGCTCACTCGAGGGATCTGTTGTGCGAGCACAGGGACATGGTGCTTCAGCATCTCTACCGACTGGGGCTTCGGGTCAACACGGGAAAAGACCAAGCTCTCCCCTGTACAGACTATCTCTTTCTCGGCATGGAACTGGACTTGGTCAACATGACAGCTCGTGTCACACACGAACGGTCACAGTGAATTTTCTTGTCCTTTCTGGCACAAGGCAGCGGCCCCTCTAAAACTTTTTCAGAGGTTCCTGGGGCATATGGCAGCCGCAACCGCAGTCACACCGCTCTGCCTGTTACATATGAGACCACTTCAGCATTGGCTGCACGGCAGAGTCCTGAAATGGGCATGGCACCGTGGCCCGCTACGGACAGGCGTCTCCCCAGAGTGTCGTCGCCTTTTCAGCCCGTGGTCGGACCCTGGGGTTCTTACAGGGCGGAGTGCCTCTGGGACAGGTCTCCAGGCATGTGGGGGTTTCCACAGATGCCTCTCTGACGGGTTAGGGCGCTGTGTGCAACAGGCAGGCAGCTTCGGGCTCCTGGATGGGACCTTGACTGCAGTGGCATATCAATTGCCTTGAGTTGCTGGCAGTACTGCTCGCTCTGTGCCAGTTTCGAATGATGCTAAGGGACAAGCACGTGGTCCGACAACATTGCACCGGTAGCATATATCAACCAACAGGGTGGTCTACGCTCCCGTCGTCTGTCGCAACTCGCCTGCCATCTCCTTCTTTTGGAGTCACTTGGAGTGGTGCTTTCCTTTGTTGGAACTGAGACTGTCCCCTTCCACTTTGAAAGTTTACATTGCTACTATCACAGCATACCATGATGTGGTAGACAGGCTTTCTCTAGGAAGACACCACCTGATCGTCAGGTTTCTTGGAGGTGCAGAAGGCTGAACCCAGCTAGACCGCATCTAATCCCTTCTTGGGACCTGGTTATGTGCCCAAAGTTCCCATCACATCCTTTCGGGATCAGGTGGTGAACTTGCAAGCGCTGCCTGCGGAGGAGGACGTTTCTTCCCACCGTGTTCCCTGTTCCTTCTAAAAAAAAAAAAATAATAAATTCCGCACAGACTTCTGTGCACTCCACCTCCATCATCCCCTGCTGGGTCCGCTTGCTGACCCCCAGGGTGTTGGGAAGGTTACATTCAAACTCCTATTTGGTTTGACACACCGTTCTTCACAGCTTGCCAGCATTTGGGCCTCCTATGTGACACACTTCGGGCTTTCCATAGGGACCCCTTGACATAACGTCATAGTGACTGACTGTAAGGGAACGTCTCTGTTACGTATGTAATCCTCATTCACTGAAGGAGGGAACGGAGATGTGATGTCCCCCTTGCCACAGGTTGGACTGCACCGGCTCCTCAGCAGGAAGCTAATAGTGGTTTGCGTGCCACCATCTTATATACCCGTATGTCCAGAGGAGTATCTTTGCCTGTATAATCCTCTGGCCAATACCCATTGGTGTTTTCTCCAAGAGTCAGAGTCGATTGGTCTCCCAGGCGGGATCCCATGACGTCAGTCTATGACGTAACGTTTCCTGTTCCCTCCTTCAGGGAACGAGGGTTACATACGTAACCGAGACGTTTGCATACCTTCAAGGCAGATAACAGGCACTATGCTTGAGATATAGCATGTGCTTAACCTGATATATAATTTGGGCACAGCATTAAGTGTGAGTCTACTTGTTGAAATGTTTGTTTATTACTCACTTGAGATTGTACATACATTACCTCATTAGAGATGCGCTGCTGAAGGTTGCGCATTCGCACTCTAACAGGACTCTGAACTTCATCAGAAGAGGTTCCTGAAGCTTGATCACTTTCTCCATCTGACCCTATTTTACGATGGACTACACCTGCGAACACAGAAAAATGTATTACCCCTGATGTCACGTACCAGGACTGTTTTGTTGACCAGGGATGGTCCTCGTGAGAGCCTCGCCACATCGAGTGGGTGCCCCACTCAGAATCCAGAACCCTGCCCACCATCTCCCCCCGGCGCTGAGCCACAGCCCAAAACTGACTCAAAAATGCCCGTCCTCCCACCCACCCGTTGACCTGTCTCCGTCAATGTCTTCATCACCTGTTCCCATCCCACTTCCACACTTTTGTCCACCTGCATATTCCCCCTCTGTTCCGCCCTTCCAGAAGGGGGCAAAATGTCACATCCCAGGACTGTTTTGTTGTTGTTTTTATTGCCCCTTGTGCTCTGTGAGTGCCCCAGTTTCTGTCATTTTCTAATGATTTCATTTAGTTCAGGAGTGTCTCATTAATTATCCCCATGTGGTCCCCTTTATTTTCCAAAAAGCAATTATAGTAGTAAGTCCCATCATTACCAACAGAGTTTAGTGAAACTTGTAACCACAGTTAATTAACAAAGCTTTTTTGTAATGTACACCTGGAGAGCCACTGTCCTGCAGAGTTTAGCTCCATCCCTAATAAAATTGTGTTGGATTAGAAACTAAACTCTGCAAGACAGTGGCCCTTACTGGTGTAAAAAGAGACATTCACACAGACACTGAGCTTCAATGACAAAGCAACTTAAAATAATTTCTGAGAGTTGGCAACTTGAGGCAACATGAACAACAGAGACCGTTATAAATACCACAAAGTTTGAGTATCTGGGTTGAACAATTTATAAGGAACTTTTATATAGTTGTGACCTATCCACCCTAGTTTAGGATGTCCTCAACGAAGAAAAAGGTATAAGTTAATAAAATGAATCTTGAACCGCTAACCTTCTAAAGCATATATCTTGGTAAATACTGCTAAGTTTTATCCACCTTTTTCCTGGGTGCCACATTTGTGAATTCTATGGGTATAGCTTCCGGTCTTATCTACATTAATCTATTTTTAGCTGTACAAAATGTTAGTTTTGCTGCTTGATAATGAAAATTGGTGTTTTATTATGTTATTTTAATGTATTATTGTAATTATGAACTCACTGGTTTGTCGTGCAAACAGTTTTCCTCTTTACTGCACGTTGTTATGTGCATTATCTACCAATAGAGTCAGAACCGGAAGCCGTACTCATAGACTTACTTCCACGGTTAGGAAAAAGGTGTATAAAGCAAAAATGATTGGTCTGTTCAAGAATCGCCGAGAGCCAAGGGTATTGATTTTGTGTTTTATTCTCAAAAAACAGTAGCCACAGACTAAGGGCATTGCATTATGTACAATAATATGTAATCATGCAATAATTATTTCGGTTGTAAATACACCTTGAGGTCATTCATGTCCAATTTTACCTTTTTACCGCCAGTCGTGGTTGGTAATAATGCATCAGAAATCTCACTGACTAGCAATCTACATTTTGATTTCAGTAAATTAATTCAAGTGAACATAGACAATGTAATTATGAGTACGGCAGCTTGTCAGACCTTGGATCATTTTATATTATTAGTAGTAGTAGTAGTAGTAGAATTAGCAATAGTATTATGATTCTATTTTTATTTAGTTTTTTTTTTTTTTTTAAAGAAACAATAAATGAAAAAACATTATTATCAGCATTTTAGGGACACAATAAAACCTAAAACATATCTCCAAAATGCATATCCTGTTCTTATTTGATCATTAGAATACTCTACATTTCTACTCCATTCAACTCACAAAAAAACATCCCTGCCACGGCTGCTGAGTGACGACACAGTCCTGATTCCCAGTCAGATCATTTACAGAGGAGACAGAGTCAGAAAAGCAGGAACTTTCCCCATTAACTAGGAAATCCTAGAATATATTCTAGGACAAATTATTGGAATTATTGGTCAAACAGAGACCAGATCTACATCAATCAAATATATAGAATTTAGAAATAATAATTAGGGGTGGTGTAATATGCTACCTTGCCTAATGAAAATGGAAAAAAAGAACAGTTTTGCACAGTGTTGGGTATTTCTTTATGTACTGTTCAGTAACTTTGTCATTTTAAGTACATCCTTACTAAGAGCATTCATACATCTGTGTGAACAATTGTCAGTGTGCAAGAGCTTTCTTCAAATGAGTGAAAGTGTGCTTGTATGCATAGTTTCTGCAAAAGCTTGTTCTCACCACTATCTCGTGACAAGGGAGGCTCATCCAGTCCGGTATGTTCAGGAAGCTCTGAGAGACTCTCGTCCACACGCCGTACACTCTGCAAGCTCATGGACAGGCGCTTTTTAATTATCTTCATGCGGTCCATCAAAACTTGACTCTGCCCACGACCTAAAGGATACTTTGGGTTCAGGGCACATATGCACATTCAATAGTTGAATCTTATAGAATCTATGCAATAATTCATACATGTAATGTCATTGAGCAGGCCTAAAGAGGTTTGGGATTTCTGAGCAAGCACATGCTGAAGTGTGTTTGGAAAATCAAACCAACTTAAAAAAGGCCATTTGTTTCTTTCTTTATGTTACACATTACCAGCTGCATACATCTTTGTATACACACTGGAAAGTGCTAAATGGATGAAGAGTATGTAGCATCTGCTGGTGGAAGCACAACACATTTCTCATAAAAAGAGCTGCTATTCAGATGTCAGGCAGAGAGAGGAAGCTGAACAGTAGCTCACAGCAGGACAGATGGAGGTGCTCGACTAAAACTCTGCATTAATTTGTGTGCGCAATAAAAACAAATCATTGCAATCAGGATGTGCTCTCTGCCATCCCAGTCTGTGAACTTGAGCACAAAGAAAGTCCGTTCACATCTCTGTAGTTAGATAACGTGCTCTTTGACCTTCATTATGTATGTTTAAATTATACTGTAATAAAAAAATCATTTTAAAAACCAGTTTTTCCAATCTCTCGGTCTTTGTCTCTCAGGTGAGGATCACTAGCCACGTTTTCACTGTCGGGCCAAAAGCGGGTGTGCTAGTGCGTGCCCACTGTCACTTCCAGGGCTTGATCGTGCCTCGTCGGTGCTTCCTCGGGGAAGCGGTGGTTATGAACAAAGGTGGAGTTTCTCCGCGGCTGGAGAGTGTCAGAGCCGCATATCATTTCATAAAGTTAACAGATAACACCGACATCAAAATTTAGCTAAAAACTCACTTTCAGACAGCAACAAGTGTTTGAAACAAGATCCAGTGTTGATTATGATGCCCAAGCAGAAATAGGTAGGCTATTTATAAAAGACTATATCCCACACGCATTACCAAAATAAATATGATTGCTTGAAGAAATCAGACGTCAAATTCTTATTCTGTCACAATGGTGTATTTATTTAATGACGTAGGCTATTTTATCTGTCATAGCTAAATCGTCTCGAGACTTTAAATATCATACTAGTTTTTGTTGAGGGGCTCCTTTCTGCTAAATTATCCAGGTCGTATTTCTGATGGACTAGAATTGATCATTCTTTTTAAATGCGATGTATGTGATTACACATAAACAGAAGACTCGACTAAATAAGCAGGCTTGTGTCCTCTTTCTTTTGTGAAATAACAGTTTATACTGCTTTATTTTTGTTTGAAATATGTTCAGTCCTGATCAATTAATCCTTTACGCAGAATATCACTTATTATTGTAGAACATCTATGCTTTTTTCTAACATTTTTAAAAAAAAAACATGCAAACAAACGGCGGCATTTATCATGTTCATTTTGTGATCGTGCTAGTTCCAGTGACTTTTTTCCTTTTTAGTTTTCTGATAACTGTTAGTGAAATGCTAGGGTTGTGTGACGTTGTGCAAAGGCTGCTTGACCGTGCAGGTTTGCTTTACACAACATCAGAAAGACCAGACCCTTCCTAACAGAGCATGCGGCACGACTTCTTGTCCAGGCCCATGTCAATTCTAGGCTGGACTACTGCAGTGCTCTTCTGGCTGGACTTCCTGCGAGCGCAATCAAACCTCTAGAAATGATCCAGTATGCAGCAGCAGGACTGGTCTTCAACGAGCCCAAAAGAGCCCATGTTACTCCTTTATCTGCAGCTCGCATCAAATTCAAGACACTGATGCTTGCATAAAGAGCACCGCGTACTTCCACTCACTATCCCAAATCCCCAATTGTAAGATTGTAAATAAAATTGTAAATAGACCCATGAATATTAGTAGACTTCGGCAGGCTAGGTAGAATATTCACGCGTTGTAAAGTGTCCTTTACTCAGTACGTCTTCTGAGGAAGCATCAGAATAAAGAGTTAGCATATATTTAGCAGACACACTGCTAATACTCTCATGAAGGCTAGCTGACATGTAGTCAAAGCAAATGTTTTATATTACACACTCATGTGGTCTGATATCCGATCTTACGGGCGTTTGAGGAAAAAAAACAGTATTTAAGTAACATCAGTAAAATGGCAAGAAATTAGACTTTGTTCCATTGTAACTTGAGTGAATGAACAGGTTCATCGTGTTATAAATGATCATACTCTTATAAGCTATAGCCTCAAGTAAGGTCAATATTATAACACAATACTCATGAGATGACACAACATATCATAAAGTTATTTATAATGCATTATGCGTTTATTATAACACCTTAAGAATACCCTTATAATACAGGCTTCACAGAAAGCGTTACTCAATACGAAGAGCAACATCTGTTACCTTTTATTTGTAAATAAAAATGTTTCAGATTCACAGAATGGCCACAATTGTTGTTTAAATATATCTGAAGTATATTTCCATTCTTATTTTTCATTCTGTTTTTATTTTAGAATATTATTTCTAGAGTATGTTTTGCCGCTGAATCATCCACTAACATAGTGTATTACTGTATTTTTGTCATAGATTATGAGTAGATTTTTCTTTTCTTTTGTTATTTTTCATTAAAATGAAGTTGGCTATATTTAACAATAAGAATATAGGGTAAGATGGGGTAAACTATATCACGAAAAGTCATAAATGATAAAGTTTCTCAGCTGAGCTGTGACAAATACTTAGCAATTAGCAGTGTTTCTGTTTACTCTGTTTAGCTGGTATCATCTTGCTTATGCTAAACTCCTATCTAAATACTGTATGTTAGCGTGTGGAAGGAAATGCACATCGCTCGCTCTGCTGTTTTCTTTCACACATCACACGTGTCAGATTACATATCAAGTGTGCAGTAAGTACACTACACGAGTGCTTCTGTCTGGTGGAAAGTGTGGCTGCTTCACCAACGAGACTAAACTGTAAAATGCGTGTCTTGTAAGGCTAGGCTAGATCTAAAATGGAAAACATAAGTCTTACTAGCAGAGCTGGGTAGGAACCGATTATATGTGATCTGGATTATGTAAGTTGTAATTAGATTCATTATATTTTAGAATACTTATAATTGTTTTTATTCATACAACGGCAATACTTTCATAAATTACTGACTCTCCCTAATTTTTTTATCTTTTTAATGTTTTTCTTCTTCTCTTCAACAGCCTACTGCTCATTTACACTCAGAAGTCTTCCAGAAAGGTCACACAGAGATCAGTCATTAGTCAGCTAGCTAGCCACAGAGTCTGGATTTACAAAAAAAGAGCCTCAGGTTTAAGAAAAGCTTCAATACTGCACTAACAACTGATGAAAACATTCAGATTTTATTTCAATTAATGGTAGTTAGTTAGGCAACATTATCAGATTACTTTGACCTAACTCTAATCACTTTGATTTAAATGGGATCATTGTACCATATGGATATAAAAATACAAAGAGTCAGAAATATATATATATATATTCCATTTGTTGTTATGGCTACATGAGTAGTACATGAGGGCTTTATAAGTTTACTGAAAAACATAAAAATAATAAAACAAAGAATTCTAAAATGAATCAAAATAAAACACTTACTGAAAAAAAAAAAAATATATATATATATATATATATTTGTTGACCTGCACCTCTTGTGATGTCAGAGAACCATAAACATGCTAATTTGACACATTAAACAAATCTAAGATGGCAACAAAGTTGGTGAATCTGAGCATTTTCATGTGTTTGAATGACAAACAAAAGTAATACATGGTTAACGAACCTTTTTATAATCAATATGGTACAGTATTATCCTATTTAAATCAATGTTTTACAAGTCACATAAACGTAGTCTGATTATATTACCTACTCACTGATGATTTGGAATCAGTAACAGATCAATCAATCAATCAGTCACTTTTATTTCTATAGCGCTTTTAACAATACAGACTCTAGCTAAGCACAGAACATTAATTAAACTATTTATTTATTAAATGCAGAAACAGTCTCTGTAATCAAAACGACGATAATCACTAGAAATCAGGTGTCCCCAACTAATCAAGCCAGAGGCGACAGCAGCAAGGAACCAGAACCCCATCCATGAGAGAATGGAGGAAAAAACCTTGGGAGAAACCAGACTTAGCTGGGGCCAGTTTTCCTCTGACCGGACGCCCAGCACCTAATCTCCAGTTCACACTAACCCCAATAGAGTTCAGAATATCCAAGAAAGCAGATCCTAACGCATCTTTTTCTTTATCAACATGGATATTAAAATCACCAACAATTACGACTTTATCTGCAGCCAGTACTAACTCTTTAATAAAGTCTGTGTGGTGCCCTGGTGGCCTGTATACAGTAGCCAGTACAAACATCACAGGGGATTTATCACATGTTTCTCTAGATAATGTCTGTATTTTCTAGTTCGGGGAACAGACACAGTCTCTATAGTGTAATATCTAGGTGAAAGAGTCTCTATGTGCTGAGCATTAACTGACTGCGGTGACGTGAGGCGGCTAGCAGACGCTCGGTTTAGCCAGTCTGACCTGGGCTCAGTTAGTCCAGCATTGATTTGCTCAAAGCAACACTGATTTGACAAACTACACACAAATTAATGTTCAGTACTGTAAACTACCCAGCTCTTACCAGAATGCACTGGTCTAACTTAAGCTGTACTGTCCAGAAGATTTAGCACAAAAAACTATTTTTCAGATTTGTCGTACAGCACAAATATCCTAAAACAGTCTTTTAGGATCAGTGTGTGTTAGTTAGAGGAATAAGCAGTTTAAACCAAGCTGTGTAAAGTTTTGTTGTTTTTTCTTAACTCTGTGTTCAAGTAGCCCTTCTCTATCTTGCTGTTTCAGAGCAGGGAGAGCATTCTTCTGAATGTCTCATATTGTGCTCCTCTTAAAACAGAGAGTCATTCTTTTGGGGAGTGGACTGTCCCTTTAAATGATGGAACGATAGAAGGACATCTCTTAAAGCGACTCTCTACACACTGACATCTTGTCCGAGGGTCCCGGGCAGAAACACATGCGTCATTTCAGTTCGTCTCAAAGATGCTGAATCCATGAATGCCAAACATGACAATAACCGCGGGAATCGCGCATCTTAGCGCACAGGCTGAGTGAAACGGCGCCAAATCAACACAACTCTGTAGTCGTCTGTAACTGTGCAGAAAGTTCAGATCAGTGCAGTGATATGTGAAGCGCAATGAATCGCTAATGTGGAGGAAAACGCCGCAGCGGTCATACAGTAGCCTACCTGCGGCGAGGCGTGGCGAGACGCGACGCGACGCGACGCGAGTGTTGTGTGCTGACGCAGCCGCTTTCACTGACACCGCTGACTGCAGTCGATTCTCTGACTAGAGGACATCTGCACCGGGACTGTTTGAGCTGAAGTACCGAGCAGGAACCGATGAACGGACATCTCTCGTGTGCGGGACAGGACTCCTCGTGATCACGTGAGCGCGCGCGTTGCTCTCTGTGAAGAGCTCGTGCTGCTGATGCGCGTTACAGTAAACATCCCGTATCGGAATCACCCCCTTCATTCCCTACACGCGCATATGCATATGCTCTAGATCTATGAGAGCGTATTCAGCATATCTCACAGAGGCCACAGCACATGTAAGATTATATTTCTAGGCTCGTGATCTTCGCTGTCACGCTCGTGTAGTTTAACCAATAATGCACTGATCCTGTCTCGAGAGTTCCGCCTCTTTTTCATATTCGCTGATGACGATTTTTTGCAAAACTGTAAGCAGCAATAAGCATTCCATAATTGTATGAACTATTAAACATTTGAAACTTAAACCCTTAAAGTTTTGGTTATTGTGTTGCATGTGTACGAGCAATTCACATCAGTGTCAAAAACAACTTTATAGGGGATAATTGAATTAAAATAATTTTCTCCCCACCTTAAAAACTTGACCTGACATGCCAAACAGTCCAGACATAAAATGAAAATAGTAATGAAAATAAACTGGGTATATACAGAATCTACAAAATACCAAATTGCATATTAAGTATTCCTGAGTTAAAGCATGTTCGACAGGGATTGTTTTTGTGGGTGTGATCTTTGCAGATCTGTGTTTGGGTATTTTCTGGTCTTCTTCTGTGCAGATCCTCTCGTGCTCAGTATCAGAGATTCATTCGTTGTGGTTTTGAAAGGCTTCAGTCCAGTATGAGTTGTTTATATCTTTAAACTTGGTTTTCATGATGAATATCTCTGCATTTTGTTAATTCAGTTTACCTCTACCTGACCAGTCTTCTGACGCTGGTGGTATTGTGTAGTGAATGGTCAGACTGAGGAAAGGCTCCATGGTACGGCTCGACCACAGGTCTGTTGTAGTAGCAAAGTATTTCAAAAATCACACTTGGCTCTTTTTGTCCATGTCCTTACACAAGTAAACAGTTATGGCCCTAGTAATTTCAATCCATCGTGGACTCTTCCTAATATCAGGAGTACCTTTTGAAAATTGGATTGAGATCCTGTTTTTTCTGTCCTGCGTTCTTCATACTGGATTTTGCGGTTGGCTGCATTGTCTGGCAATGCTGGTATTCGACGACATGTTTAGTTTAGAGATTAGTCGTGTTACCTCTCTTAGCTGAAACTTTTGCCCCACACACTCTACAGAGTATATTTTGCTGCTGCTCGTCGGACGGCTTAAAGCCAAACCACGTCCAAATAACAGATGTTGCACCAGTCGTTTCGCTGACGCTTTCAGCCATGTTTATTCAAGATGATGCGTTGCAGCCGGCTGCAGCTCATTGCTCTAAATTTGGCGGGTAGATTGCGTCATCAAACATGCATTATGGCGAATTTGAATCTCTATCGTAGGCCAATTTTGTATCGTTTATATCGCCCATTAATACAGTAAAGAGATTTCTTCTTATGAGCTGCAGTTTACTTTAACCATTAACCGTGACTAAATGTTAGACAAATAGCGGTTGATAAAGTACAGTGCTGGAGGTGGCTTTCGAACCATCCAATCAAGAGAGTGAGTTCGTGTGGCGACTTTAAGCATGCATGATAACACAAATGCTGCGTCCGAAATCGCATACTGCTTAAGTAGGTACTACATTTAAAATTGAACGTACTACCCGACCGTT
>JAUCMS010000156.1:9693-20751 GCA_032357445.1 Enteromius radiatus | reverse complement strand
TTCAGCGTGATACAACAGCCTGATCACACTGTCGGGGCTTATTTTGCGATAACTACCGGCTACACGTCTATTATCCCTTACATAAAATGAAAACGAAAAGACTTTTAAATCACATGAGCCAATATTTTAGTCACAATAGAACATGGACAACATAACAAATGTTTGAAATGAGAAATTGTACACTCCTATCCATTAAAAAAGTTTTTATTAAGTTAATTGACATCAGGTCTGTATCATGATTACCTATAAAAGGGAAGAAGAGTCTCTCAGAAGTAAAGATGGGCAGAGCTTTCCAATCTGTGAAAGAGTGTGTAAAATGATTGTGGGATATTTTAAAATCAGTCTTCCTCAACGTCAGATTCTGTAGTCAAATCTCATCATCTACAGATTCAGAGAAACTGGAGGAAGCTCTGTGTGTAAGGGACAAGGCTGAAGATGACCCTCATCACTCATCACATGATTCTGTCATTGACATTACTAAATGGGCTCAAGAATACTTCCAGAAACCACTGTCCAGAAAACACAATCCATTTAACTGTATTATTAGGGGTTTAGGAAGATATAAACAGAAGATTCAGCGATCACACTAGTCAGACAAACTGGGCTTACTGTTTTTGCACAGAAGCAGCAGCTCACGTTAAGCTCTCTTCCTCTGTCCCCGTGTGTTTCAGGGGTGTGTGTACACAGGCTCCGTGTTACTGCATCATCATGGAGTACTGCGCCCAGGGCCAGCTCTACGAGGTGCTGAGGGCCGGCCGGAAGATCATGCCGTCTCTGCTGGTGGACTGGGCCATGGGCATCGCAGGCGGCATGAACTACCTCCACCTGCACAAGATCATCCACAGAGATCTCAAGTCCCCCAAGTATAATGCTGCTGTAGCCTCATTAGCTGAGACCCTGGTTTATATCTGAGAGTGTGCCTTATACCCGTGTCTTCTCTCTGTCAGCATGCTGATCACACACGACGATCTGGTGAAGATCTCAGACTTCGGCACGTCTAAGGAGCTCAGAGACAAGAGCACCAAGATGTCGTTTGCAGGCACTGTGGCCTGGATGGCACCCGAGGTGATTCGGAACGAGCCCGTGTCGGAGAAAGTGGACATCTGGTATGATGTTTCATAATCACTGGGTCTTGGGAGGATTCAGTGCCATTTCATGAAAGGTTCTTAGATAGGGCACAATGAAGTCCTGGAGATGAATGCAGCCGATGTGATCTGCAGGTCGTTCGGTGTGGTGCTGTGGGAGATGCTGACCGGTGAGATCCCGTATAAAGACGTGGACTCCTCCGCTATCATATGGGGCGTGGGAAACAACAGCCTGCAGCTTCCTCTTCCTGAGAGCTGCCCTGATGGCTTCAAAATCCTGCTCCGGCAGTGCTGGTGAGAAACCAAGAAAGAGAGAATGTGTGCTGAAGTCTACTGAATGTAATGCAATTGTAGTAGTTTAAAAAATACAAAATATGACTACGTTTCCTAACATAAAAAAAATGCAGTTTATAATATGTATATCAAATTAAGAGTTTGGTAGCACCTTATTTTAAGGTGTCATAATACAGAGTAATTAGCTAGTAAGTACTTAGTAGTAGCTGAGGTACTTATGTACATGTATTTACCATGTAACTAAGTTCTGGAACAGCCTGTAATGATGATGATGTAACAGACAGCTACTGTTACACAGATACTTACACTTAACTACAGTCTTGATACACTTTATTTTAAGTAGCTTATGTCTGTGTAAGATTGTGTACATTTAATGTAATTAGAAAGGTATTAGATGTATTTAAGCTGTGTATTAATGGGTTAAATCAAAGTAAGGTGGAGGCAGATAAATTGTACAGTATAGATACACATCAAGTAAACTTAATTAGATGCACTTTATTTTAAGTAGCTGTAAGTCTAAGTCTGTAACAGTATGTGACAATCTTTGGGTTACATTATTATCTGTGTAACAGGCTCAGTCTGTAACAAATGTGTAACACTAGCTGTGTGTTACATAATTACTAACTGTTCCATAACTTAGTTACATGGTAATTACATTTTATTTAATGTAAATGCAACAACTACTACTAAGTACTTTCTTAGTACTAGGTAATTACTCTGTATTATGACACTTTAAAATAAAGTGTTACTAAGAGAGGGGAACTTTAAAATGCATTTTAAATCATTAATAATTAATCTTTTGTTGTGTTTTAGAAAAGTACACTTATTTTGATGTCCTGACTAACGTACTAAAGCACTGGAATATAACTGTAGTGTGTTCTTTAATATTACATGCATTCATGTACTGTAAATATACACAATTACACCTTCCTCATTAAAAAGGTCATCCAAGGCTCAACAGAAATTATATCAAAGCATATCATCTGTGCTCCTACTTAAGTTCAGCTAAATACATTTAATATAAATTTAAACTATTATACATGAATACATAATGTGTAAGTGACGTTTGTGATGCTAATGTAGGAACTGCAAGCCCAGGAACAGGCCGTCGTTCAGACAGATCCTGCTGCATCTGGACATCGCGTCTGCAGACGTGCTCTCCACCCCGCAGGAGACCTACTTCAAATCTCAGGTGAGACCTCGATACTACCTCACCGGACCCAGAGTATGTACTTCTGTCTGCCTAGAGATGGAACAAGACCAGTATGTTGAACATCTAGTTCAAAACACCTGCAAGGGTCATGGAAAGGCACTGCTTTTACCACGTGCTATAACCACTGTGAGAACAGTTACAGTATTTTTCCTTGACACAGTGCAATTACTATCAGTTTGTCAGCGTAAAAAGCATTATTTTAGGAGAATCATGAATTATTATTATATATATAATATTATTAAACGTCACAGAGTTGTAAGGACAGAAGTGAGTGGCAGTGTTGTTGCTGATCTGAGATGTGTGTGTGTGTGTGAGCGCAGGCTGAGTGGCGTGAGGAGGTCAAGCAGCACTTTGAGAAGATCAAGTCAGAGGGCACATGTCTTCACCGTCTGGATGAAGAGCTGATCAACCGTCGACGAGAGGAACTCAGGTCAGCAACACATACTGTACATAATGCACAAAACATTTTATATTAAGCTGTCTTTGTCTACAGTGTACAGTAATTGCACATTTAAAAACTATTATTGGTATGATTAAATACCAACACGCACTTACTGTAGGGTTGGGATTGGGGTAAGTTTCATACACTTATTCATAAGAACATTGGGCCGCTGTATTGGAATTAATCACAGCAACCTAACTCGTGTTTGGACTGAGACATGCTATTAAGATGAAGGATGAGTATGTGATGAGGTGATTCATTGTGTGCTTTTACAACGAGAGCAGTGGGCATTTTCAGCGTGACCTTGCACGACGTCTCTTTTAACAGGCATGCTCTTGACATCAGAGAACACTATGAGAGAAAACTGGAGCGAGCCAACAATCTGTACATGGAGCTGAACGCCGTGATGCTGCAGCTGGAGCTCAAAGAGAAAGAGCTGCTCAGGTGAAGCACTTCTTTATAATAAAGAACTATTCCATATCAGACAATTAACTTTCTGTAGATATTTTTGTTGAATGCAAGTTTTCATGTTACCCAGTAAAGGTCTAGTACATACAGAGACTGCCTTTAAAAATGCCATCTGTCAAAAACAGAGCCTTGCAGACATGCTTACTGAAAATGATACACAGGTGTTGTATGTCACTCACTCTCCACTAGATGGCGATTTGAAACGGTGTTTTGCAATTCAGCAAAATTTCAGTGCGTCTTGAATTGCTCTTTAATTGTGGATCATTGCATTATACGTTCTTTCTGGTAATCTGTCAACTGCACCTTTAATGTTACGATTTCAAGAAACTAGCCACAGTAAAATGTGAATGACAAGTCATTCAGTCAGGACTCCTTCTGGAAAATAATACATTTATTGTCAATTCTTGAGTTTGACTCTTAAACATACACCATTAAGATACATCCTTTAGGCATGAATCTCCTCAGCCTGAAAATAACTAAATATTTCTTAGCTGCACGCATATGCAGAAATATCAGCTCCTGATACCTTCATTTCTAACACTGTGAAATGCTAATGCTGCTGTGTTATTGATTAAGGAGGGAACAGTGTCTGGATAAGAAATACCCTAGTCTGTTCAAACATCACCCTTCAACCACAGTGGACAAACTCATCAAGAAGAGGAGCGTCCCTCAGAAGCTTCCTCCTCATGGCAAGAGGTACGAACAGACAGTACCACTTCACACCAGCTGTGTTCAATTACTTGGATGGTTTAGAGACTCAGTGTATACGATCAGCATGCCCATATTCAGCCGTATGTATTACATGCCCTTCAGGTGTTTCTCTTATACACAGTTACACAATGTACAGAGGTTTGTCTTATATGTGAATAGAGCAACATACAAGCTTTAGTTTCACTGTAATTTCTAAAAAAGAAAAAGGACATAAAATGTGTATGATTAAATGTTTGGAAAAGTATGTTCAATAAACAAGGAAACGACTGAACATCCTAAATGCATAAATTCCCATAGCAACATTATTCTGGGGAATAGGGATGTATTCTTTTTAATAACATGTGAGCTCTGCCTGAAACTCACGTTGTTTGTGATATCACGACCACCTTCTCTCCGTTCTTAAGCATTCTGAGTATAATACACATTAAAAAATCATTTTTATTTGTCCATATACACTTTGGGGACAGCATTAAATAGAACATAATAATTCCGATTAGTATTACTCCTTATGCTGTTACACTGTAACAAGGGCGCTGTGTTATGTAATGTAAAGTATGTTGTTTAACCAGTAGTTCTTCTTTTAATGCTATACACAGACCTGACCTCCTGAGGTCAGAGATCATTCTCCCCAAGATGGACACCGGTGTACTGCAGGTGACCGTCCCACCGTGTGCAAACCGAGGACCTACCTCACCAAGCCGGGCCCGCAGGGTGAAAACTCGCCATCGGAGGAGCGGCAAGGGAAGCAGTGGAGATCTGTCAGGGCCTAAGCACCCCTCTGCCCCTGCTAGCCGAGAAAGAGAGCCCCCGTTGCCCAACACAACCACGCCCGCACCTCCCCTCACTGAAGCTGCTTCAGGGGGCGTGATGAGGGAGGGCCAGCTGGAGCCGCCTCCGCTGAAGCTGTCCTCATCCAGCCCAGATTTGCTCTGCTCCACCCGCCGTGTTGAAGATGGAGTCAGTGGAGCTGCCACGACCGAGGCCCCCGGCGGTGGAGCTGAAGCAGGGGCTGGTCTGGATGAGACTCCGCCCAGGAGTGACACAGCGAGTGAGGACGCCGCTTCACTGCCGTTCTCCAGCAGCCCGGATTCACCCTGCTGTGGCCGAAGCGGAGCGGTGGGCAGAACTCATGTAGGAGAGGAGAGAGAAGAGGGAACCGGGGCGGTGCGCTTGCCCAGAGGATCCAGCGGCAGTCATCTGACTCCATCAGCCATACTGTATCGAGCTGCTATCACACGCAAACAGGTGCGCATCTCTCTACTCCCAAACCAACTGATTATAGTCTTATTAAAGTAAAAGTGACTTGGGAAGGGGCATTTCTTAGATCTCATGACTGGTCGCTATGAAGTTTTTCACCTTTTTTATCCCTTCTTAATTAATATGTGCTCATTAGACAAGACGTTTCTATTAGCGTTTTACACAACAGGACACTGCTTAACACGCCAACTTAAGATTCGGTAATACATTTATCACACTTGCAGATTTGTCGAAAATACTAAAGAAAAAATAGGCAATTGTGAAATTTACATGTGTTATTTTTGCAGTGCTGTTTTGGGCCTTAGTCTTTGAGCATATCTGAATGAATTGTGTTGAATTCCACCAGCGACGTGGCGTTTCCTCAGAAGAAGAAGAGGGGGAGGTGGACAGTGAGGTGGAGTTACCAAGGAGACGGTAAGAATAAAATCATTTCTTCTATCTGTGTGAACTAAGGTAGTTATTAGTTGCTTTATTTATGTAAAGCACCCATAATAAGGCCTTGTTTTCACCCACTGGATGAACATTGTATGCCTGGTCATAGCACACATGTTCAGGTGCTCAGTTATGGAAACTTGTTAGATCAATGTCTCCCAAACCCAGTTACAGTACAGTATACCAGGAAGCATACTATACCATGATGACTACTTGCACATGGACACAGTACTCTCCCATGAAGGAACGGGAGCCGCTTTATTTTAAAGTGTGGTTCCACAGATACACACTACAACCCGATTTTGGGGCATTTTTTACATTCTTTTATTTTAATCAAATGAAAACTAAAAAACTTTCAAATCACATGAGCCAATATTTTATTCACAATAAAACATAGAAAACATAACGAGTGCTTAAACTGAGAAATTATACAATTTTATCCACTAAATGAGTTTCATTTCATATTTGATGCCTGCTACATGTTAAACAAATTGACACACGGGAAACAAAGGGCTGAAAAAGCAAGAGATTTGGAAAAGATTCAGCTGGGAGAACATCTAGTTAACTGACATCGGGTCTGTATCATGATTAGCTATAAAAGGGATGTCTTAAGTAAATATGGAAAGAGGTTGTCCAATCTGTGAAAGAGTGCGTACAAAGATTGTGGAATGCTCCTCAGCGTCCCACTGCACAGGCTTTGTAAATCTCATCATCTACAGTACATAACAGCATCTACAGATCCAGAGAAGCTGGAGGAATCTGTGTCTGAGGGACAAGGCTGGAGATGGATGCTCGTGGTCTTCAGGTCCTCAGACGACACTCATCACTCATCACAATGATTCTGTCATTGACATTACTAAATGGGCCCAGGAATACTTCCAGAAACCACTGTCGGTAAACACAATCCTCCGAGACATCTGCGGATGACCACTAAACTCTATCATGATAAAAGAAGCAATATGTGAATGTAACGGAGGCCTGCGAGTAAGTGCCGTGCAGGTAAACCTCACTTTAGCCTCCTGGTTAGAGCGTCCGCCTCCCATGCCGGAGACCTGGGTTCGAGACCCGCTCTGAGCGAGGATGAGTCGTGGTGGAAGCGGACCCAGGGGGGTGACATGAAGATGGTCCAGAAGCTCCATCATGTCCTGAGGGTAGAGACCAAGAAAATTGTTCTATGGTGTAGGAAATCTATATAAATAATTACAATTAATTAGGATTTATTACAGTTATTTAGCTTCCAGTAGTAACAGTAACTCATACATAAGGAAAAGGCAAATGGTTGAATGGAGAATGGAGGAAAACCTGAGAACGAAGCTATGTAAAGAGTCAGTAAAACCGTCGAGAAGGAGGCGTGAGCGTTCGGATCCATTTGCAAATAATCTTTATTTAGGACAACAGGCAGACAGGAACAGTGGAGGCAAGACAGAGTCGAAGCCGAAACACTGAAGCAAGGGTCGAGGCAGGTGGTAAACAATCACAGAAGTCAACAAACATAACACTAGTAGATCGTCAGGCAAGTCAATACTTCACGGTGAACTGTTGTGAGACTGTGATATTTAAGCAGTGTGTGATGGGTGTGGTGATTGACAACAGCTGTGGGTGATAATTACTCAATGTGAACAGGTGTGGGCGTGCAGTGCATGATGGGATGTTGAGTCCATAATAGAATCTGAGTCCAGGGGAAGTGAAGTGATGCGAGTGCCCTCATGACAAAAACCATCAGTGCTGTTTATAATGGAATATTTAGTTCATACTAAACCTCTGTTTTGTTTAGTTTAATACAGTACTTGCATTGCCTTTGTCATTGACGAGTGTCTGGACCTGCAATCACGTTCTCCTGGGTTTGAAGAGTGAAGGATTTCAAAGATGTCCTGACTATTATGATTGGAAGTTTCTTAAAGCTTTCAAAGGTGTCCTCATCTTCTTAGAGTCTCAAAGAACCACCTGCCAGGCATGATGGTGCTGGCTCTGAGATTTCATCCCCAGAAGATGAGAAGGTGATGAGAGACGAATGAAGAAAATGAAAGGAGCTAAGCTGGTGACTGAAGTAAAGCTTTTTGAACTCTGTGGAGGTCATATTATGAATGCTGGAACAACGTATGCTCCCCTCCAGATGAGGTGTATTTCAGGGAAGGTCTTGTGTATTTCTGCAGGACAATACTAAACCACACACTGCAGCGATTACAACAGCAGGACTTCTAGAAGAAGAGCCCAGAGCTGAAGTGACCTGCTGTAGTCCAGATCTTTCACCTGTAGAGAACATCTGGAGCAGCATTAAAATACTTCAAAGATGACCACAAACCCTTCAGCAGCTGGAAACCTATATCGAATAAGAATGGGACCATATTCCAACACTAAAACTTTAGAAACTCATAACCTTGAAAAGGAGATGCTACACCATGATAGACATGACCCCATCACAACTATTTTGAGACCTGCAGCAGACATCAGATTTGAAATTGTATGTGTGTAATGATTACAAAAACTGGGTAATTAGGTACTAAACCTGAACCTACCCCTGAGCCTAACCCATGTAGTTACCTTACATTACCAATCTTTCCATACGGTTTGACACTTCTAATTTTTAATTCCCTCGTTTTATGGTTTGTATGTTTTCCTGTAATGTTAATTTTGCAGACGGCCGACCAGTATAACCAAGTGCCAATCAGTATCCACTTTCAGCTCAGAGAACCTGTCCGTTTCCGAGGGAGAGGAGGGTCACACCACTGACCACTCCCACAGTGGCACGCCGGACGTGGTCAGCACCAACACAGACGAGCGATTAGATGATCGCAGCGATGACCTCATCTCCCAGGGGTCTGAGATTCCTGTCGATATTACAGACCCTACTCTGTCCGAAAGAGAGGCTGCTGCCCTCGAACAGGAGAGGGCCAACTTTGACCTGGAACAAAATATTCTTGAGGTACCAATATTGTGTGAAACCTTTCAAAACGTATCGCTCTTTGAAAAACTGATGTTGCAGGGTTTTCCAGACCTGGCTCTGGAGGTCCACTGCCCTTGCAAAAATTAGCGGGAGCAAACCTATCTGAAAATGCAGTTTGCAGACAGACTCTGAAGGATGGATCTCCAGGACCAGCCTGCCTTCTATTTGAACTCTGTTTGTTTAGGCCAGGGCTGTCCAAACTCGGCCTTGGAGGGTCAGTGTCCTGCAGTGTTTAGCTCTTGCTAGGCATGTTAGAAACGTCCATGCAGGTGTGTTGAGGCAAGTTGAAGCTAAACTCTGCAGGACACCAGCCCTCCAGGACTGAGATTGGACAGCCCTGGTTTAGGCAGTCTTAAGAACCTTATATATATAACAATGTCAAGAGTTTGATCACACTCATTGTCCTGTTTCCAGACTCGTGCATTGTGTGAGGACTCAGACTGTGACAGCGCTGAACTCGACCAATCAGGGAGCGGAGAGCCGAGTCGTCCCCCGAGCGCCGGAGGCTGGGGCCAGGGTCCTCAAAACTGAAACACACACACCAGCACACACTTTCACTTTTAGTTGCACCAAAGCGAAACCAACACAGATTTTCGTGAAACACGTGTGCGCACACATCCTCTGAGAAACGCAACGGTACACCACACAAAACGACTAGCCACCTTAAGAACAGATATGCCGACACTGGTCATAACAACTTTGCGATTGTAAACTGCCTCGTGACCAGGACATAGCCACGGAAAATATAGCAAGATAAGTTTAGCGGCTAGAGATGAGGATTACAGGAACTACGTGAACAGATCAATGCAATTAAAAACTTCAGGGCATTCCCAATAAGCAGCAATGATGCTATCAATAGGTTTGTGCTGTTGTAGTGCAGACAGACTTCCCGGTGGTCAAGAATCGTGTCCGTTCACATGTCCAAGGCTTGTGGTTAGCGCCTGAGGTAAAGTCAAAGAGTCTAGATCAAATCTGTAGTGCTGGATGAAACTCCTGAACACAGGAATCTCCGTCCTCCGGTCTGGATAAAGTAGTTTTGCCAAAACTGCACCCCGGTAACCTGTTCAGACGTGACGTTAATGAAGTTGCTCTCAGTTTGGGACTGACTTCACTACTATGTACAGATGCTTCCTTTCCAAAGCATTTACAAGGTGCGTATAAAAATGTGATCCTATTATGATTATAATGCCCTGAATTTCTGTAAATATATATTTAGTAAGCTAAATCTAAGAAAACAAAAAAAGAAAAACTATTTGTTATAACATAACGAAAACTCAATAAAAACGGTCCAGTTTCTACTATCCTCCTGTGCTTGTGCCACCCTATCATGGCAGCTCAGATTGGTTTGGAGATCAGCAGGTGTGTAAGTGTACAGTTATATACAGTGGGTACAGAAAGTATACAGACCCCCTTAAATGTTTCACTCTTTGTTATATTGCAGCCATTTGCTAAAGTCACTTAATTACATTTTTTTTCCTCATTAATGTACACACAGCACCCCATACTGACAGAAAAACACACTTTTTTATTAAAAAAGAAAAACTGAAATATCACAGGGTCATTGTTTTGTTGGAAGGTAAACCTTTGGCCTGAGGTCTCAGGTACTTGGCCGCATTCATCTTTCCCTCGATTGTAACCAGTCGTCCTGTCCCTGCAGCTGAAGAACACCCCCACAGACTGATGCTGCTCCACCATGCTTCACTGCTGGGACTGTATTGGAGGTGATGAGCAGTGCCTGGTTTTCTCCACACATACCGCTTAGAGTTAAGGCCAAAATGTTCAGACCAGAGAATCTTATTTCTCACCATCTTGGAGTCCTTCAGGTGTTTTTTAGCAAACTCCATGCAGCCGTTCATGCGTCTTGCTCCGAGGAGAGGCTTCTGTCGGGTCACTCTGACATAAAGCCCCGACTGGTGGAGGACTGCAGTGATGGAGGAATTTCTCCATCTTCCTCTCATCTCCTGATTGCATCTCTGGAGCTCAGACACAGTGAGCTTTGGGTTCTTCTTTACGTCTCTCACCAAGGCTCTTCTCCCCCGATAGCTCAGTTTGGACGGATGGCCAGATCTAGGAAGGGTTCTGGTCATCCCAAATGTCTTTATTTAAGGATTATGGAGGCCACTGTGCTCTCAGGGACCTTAAGTGCAGCAGAAATGTTTTTGTAATCTTGGCCAGATCTGTGCCTCGCCACAATTCTGTCTCTGAGCTCTTC